>PVJX010003347.1:0-110441 GCA_004027295.1 Dolichotis patagonum
AAGATTAAAACTAGACCCATGTCTATCACCATACACTAAACTAAAATCTAAATGGATCAAAGATCTAAATATTAAAACAGAAACACTAAAACTACTGGAAGACAAAGTAGGTAAAAACCTCAAAGATATAGGGGTAGGAAGAGAATTCATGAACAAGAACCAAAGTACATGGGAAGTACTTCCCAGAATCAATAACTGGTACCACATCTTATTAAAGAGTTTCTGCATGTCAAAAGAGGTTTCCAGCAGAGTGAAAAGAAAACCCACAAATTGGGAAAAAAGCTTCATGGACAGCGCCTCAGACAAAGGACTTTTGTCTAAAACTTATAAAGAATTAAAAAAAATCAGGCCCTCAAAATTCAAAGACCCAATTCAAAAATGGGCATCTTAAATGAATACACAGTTCTCAGATGAAGAAATATGAATGGCAAATAAATATATGAAAAAATGTTCATCATCATTAGTCATGAGAGAAATGCAAATTAAAACCACACTGAGATTCCATCTCACTCCAGAAAGAATGGCCAAGATAGAAAACACTACCAACAAGAAGCGTTGGAGAGGCTGTGGGGAAAAAGGAAGTCTTCTGCACTGTTGGTGGGAGTGTAGACTGGTGCAACGACTGTGGAGGTCAGTCTGGAGATTCCTCAAAAAGCTGGGTTTGGAAGTCCCATTTGACCCAGCTATTCCACTTCTAGGCATATTTCCAGAAGAACTGAAAACATCGTACCACAGAGATTTATGTGCACCCATGTTTATAGCAGCATAATTTGTAATAGCCAGATCTTGGAAACAACCTAAGTGCCCATCAACTGAGGAATGGATAAAAAAGTTGTGGCATTTTTATACAATGGAGTACTACTCAGTTATAAAGAATGATCACATCGAGATATTTATAAATAAATGGACGCGAATTGAGACCATTCTCTTAAGTGAAATAAACCAAACTCACAAGGGTAAATACCATATAATCTCCCTAATATGAGATTTGATAAGAGTATATAAGACTTTATGGTAAGCATGAGGCCCCATCTCATAGTTTCAAAGTCTTTCAAAGTTTTAAATCATCAATTGGAATGGTGTTATCCTGTTTTGTTTGACTATATCATACATGATGATTTGAAGAAATCAGCTGTTTTGAAGAAAACATTATGACAGCTATTGCTGATTTAATATTATCCTTCTTAGAAGTCCTACCATGCTTTTTTTTTTGTTCTATTACCATTGGTTCTATCTACCACATTGTGTCTCATTGGAATTGGAATATGTGTGATAGTTCAAACAAATTTTTTTCTTTTTTATCAAAAATGAGATATTATAATACCCATTGATCATTTTCTGTTATTTGGTTCAGAAAGCCCTGGAATTCTTTCACTATATGCATGTCTTTATACTATTGTGTTATGTTTGATATTATTGTAATTGAAACTATGCTCAACTATAGCAGAGTAAGAGATATGGTGTTAGCTACTGTTGATGTCCAGTTGACTTAATGTAAAGTACTGTGTTGACTATGTTGTCCTGTTCTGATCTGCTCTGTACTGCCCCCTTTTGTTTTATTCTCTTTTAAATAAAAAAAAGAAATAATACAGAATTTCAAAAACAGCAGTAATAAATCACTAGTTGATAAATTATACATTGTCCTCTTGGAAATAGTTGTTCAAGTTACAAAACTAAAGCATACAAACAGCAAGACTGAAGCAGTTCTGTTCAACCATCCAACAAAAACTTAGTAATATGGTTATCAATACTACACACTTAAACATACATGCAGTTATATCCTTTAAAGCACTTTCTTTTCCTCTCTTTTTTACAATAGCAATTATACATTTTGGGTTTTATTACTCCTGCATTTCTTGTTACTTTTTACACTGGAGACACAATGTGATATTTATAAAAATGATTCTTATTTATTTCACTTTCGAGGATAGTCTCAAGTTGTCTCCATTTACCTATGAAGGCCTCAAGATCATCTTTTTAATAGCTGAGTAATATTCCATTGCATAAAAATACCACATTTTTTTCACCCACTCTGTGGTTGATGGGACTTTTGGTTGTTTCCAAGATTTAGCTATTACAAATTGTGCTGCTATGAACATGGGTGCACATATATCACTGTGACATGACCTTTTCAGTTTTTCCAGGAAAATACCCAGGAGGGGAATAGCTGGATTGAATGGAGCTTCCAATCCTAGTCTTCTGAGAAATCTCCATACTTATTTCCACAGTGGTTGTACCAGTCTACACTCCAACAGTTTCCCCCTCCTCAGTCATGCCAGCATTTATTATCAGTTGATTTCCTGATGTCAGCTGTTCTTTCCAGAGTGAGATGAAATCTCAATGCTGTTTTAATTTGCATTTCTTGAATGACCAGTGATGGTGAACATTTCTTCATGTATTTATTTGCCATTTGTATATCTTTATCTGAGAACTGAGTGTTCATCTCAGATGCCCATTTTTGGAGAGGGTCTTTGAATTTGGGGGGCTTGATGTTTTTCAATTCTTTATATGTTCTTGATATAAGTCCTTTGTCTGAGGGGTTGCTTGCTAAAATTCTTTCCCATTCTGTGGGTTTTCTTTTTACTCTGTTGGTGATTTCTTTTGGAGTGCAGAAACTTTTCAATAATATGAGATCCAAGTTGTTGATTCTTCAAAGTATTTCCTGTGCAGTTTGCATTTTGTTCATGAATTCTCTGCCTATCCTTATGTCTTCAAGACTTCTACCTACCTTGTCTTCCAGTAGATTTAGTGTTTCTGTTTTAATATTTAGCTCTTTGATCCATTTAGACTTTAGTTTTGTGCATGGTGATAGGCATGGATCTAGTTTCAGTGAGCTAATTTTTCCAACAGCATTTATTAAAGAGGCTATCCTTCTTCCAGTGAACATGTTTAGCCCCTTTGTCATAAATCTCAGGTGGCTGAGTGTCTTTGTAGTTGTGTTTGCATCATCTAATCTGCTCTATTGATCTTTGACCTATTTCTTTGCCAGTACCATGCTGATTTTATCACGTAGCCTTATAGTATAATTTCAAGTCAGGAATTGAGATGCCTCCTCCCTTACTTTGTTGCCTAGTTTTGCCTCCACTATTCTAGGTTTCTTCTGTTTCCAAATGAATTTTAGGAATGTTTTCTCCAAATCTGTATGGTATGTTAATGCTATTTTGATTGAGATTTAATTAAATCTGTATAACAATTTTGGGAGTATGGCCATTTTGACAATATTGGCTTTTCCTAACCAAGAACAAGGACTATCCTTCTATATTCTAATATCCCCTTCAATCTTCTTTTTTAGCATAGCATACTTTTCAGCATATAGGTCTTTTACATCTTGGTTAGGTTGATTCCTAAAATTTTCATTTTTTTAGATGCTATTGTGAAAGATGATATTTCTAAAATTTCTCTCTCACTGAGGTTTTTGTTTGTGTCCAGGAATGCTATTGATTTTTGAGCATTGACTTTGTAGCCAGCTACACTGCTGAATTTGTTTATTACCTCTAATAATCTTTCAATGGAGTTTTTTGAGTCTTTGACATAGAATATCATGTCATCTGCAAATAGTGATAATTTAACTTCTTCCTTTCCTATC
The DNA here is from genome assembly GCA_004027295.1 of Dolichotis patagonum. NCBI lineage: Eukaryota > Metazoa > Chordata > Mammalia > Rodentia > Caviidae > Dolichotis > Dolichotis patagonum. The sequence goes on from PVJX010003347.1 coordinate 3,587, forward strand.
TTTGTTCCTTTTATTTATTCCTCTTGTTTGATTACCCTGGATAACATTTCTAGAACCATATTAAATAGGAGTGGTGATACTGAACATCCTTGTCTTGTTCCTGATTTTAGAGTGAAAGCTTTTTGTTTTTATCCATTTAGTATGATGTTGGCTGTTGGTTTGTCATAGATGGCCTTTATGAGATTGAGGTAAACACTATGTATTCTGAGTTTCTGAAGGTTTTTTTTTATCATGAATAAGTGTTGGACTTTATCAAAAGATTTTTCTGCATCTGTTGAGATGACCATGTGGTTTTTTTTTGGCTCTGTTGATGTGGTGTACTATATTTATTGATTTGCATATGTTAAGCCATCCCTGCATTCTTGGGGTGAATCCTACTTGGTCATGATGTATAATCTTCTTGATGATTTGTGGCATTCTATTTGCCAGTGTTTTAATTAAGAAATTTTGCATCAATGTTATTTAGTGAGACTGGCCTGTAGTTCTTCTTTTTGGTTGGGTCTTTCTCTGGTTTTGATATGAGAGTAATACTTGCCTCCAGCAATGATTTAGGGAAAATTGCTTCCTTTTCAATTTCATTGAAGAGTTTAAGGAGTATCAGCATCAGATCTTTAAATTTCTTGTAGAATTCAGCTGTGAATCTATCATATCTTGTGCTTTTCTTTGTGGATAAGTTTTTAATTACATTTTCAATTTCAGTAGCTGATATTGGGTTATTCAAAATTGCTATATCTTCTTGGTTGAGCTTTGGTAGTTTACATGTTTCTAGAAATCTGTCCATTTTCTCTGTGTTTTCCACTCTGTATGAGTAGAGATTTTCAAAGTAGGTGTTCCAGATATTTTGAATTTCCGTGGGATCTGTGGTAATTTCCCTCTTTTCAGTCCTTATTGCACGAATTTGGCTTTGCTTTCTTTTTCTTCATAAGGTTAATGAGAGTTTTGTCAATCTTGTTAATTCTCTCAAATTAACTTTTGGATTCATTAATCTTTGCAAGCTTTTGGATTCATTAATTCTTTGTATTTTTTTTTTTAGTTTCAATTGCATTAATTTCTGCTCTGATCCTTACAATTTCCTCTCTTCTATGAGTTTTGCTCTTCTTTTTCTAGAAGCTTGAGATGAAGCATTAGGTTGTTTATTTGTGCTCATTCTGTTTTCTTGATATGACAATTTATTGCTATATATTTCCCTCTTAATACTGATTTCATTGCATCCCACAGATTTTGTTACATTTTTACCACATTTTCATTGAATTGTAGGTATTGCTTTAGTTCTTTAATTTCACCTGTAGCCCACTGGTTGTTCAGAAGGTTGTTATTTTAGTTCCATGTATTTATGCAGGTTTTGTAAATTCTTTTGCCATTAATTTCCAATTTCAGTCAGGTATTATGCATGGGATAATTTCAATATTTTGCATTTACTTAAGAATGTTTTATGGGATAATATATGGTCTATTTTGGAGAATGTCCCATGTGCAGCTGAGAAGAATGTGTATTCTGATGTGGTTGGGTATAGTACTCTGTAAACATCTACTAAGTCCAATTGTTCACAAGTGTGATTTAATTCTATTATTTCTTTGCTGACTTTTTGTCTAGTGGATCTATGTCTTTGTGACAATGGAGTGTTAATGTCCCCTGTTATAATTGTGTTTTTGTGTATTTGAGTTTTCATGTCCATGTCCATGTATTTGTCTTATATTGTTGGGTGCTCCTGTGATTGATGCATATATAATTGTTAGTTCTTCCTCTTGAATTTTTCCACTAATGAGTATGTAGTGACCTTCTTCATCTCTTTTAATCATTTTAGGTTTGAAATTCACATTATCTGCAAATAAAATATTTACCCCTGCTTTTTTCTGGGTTCCTGTTGCATGGAATACTGTTTTCCATCCTTTGACTTTTAATCTATGAGTTTATTTTTGGGTCATATGTGTTTCTTGTATACAGCATATTGTGGGATCATGTTTCTTGATCAATTTTGTCAATCTATTTCTTTTGATAGGTGAATTGAGGCCATTTACATTTATGGATATGTCTGACATGTACTGGCTTGACTTTTCCATGTTATGTTCCAGTTGTTTGTTTTCTGCTTTTCCCCCCTTTTTAATTGGTTGTCCTACCTAGTGGTTTCTTTAAGTTGTTGTTCTGGAGATTGTGATTATTTGTATCTCTATCTAGTATGTATTTCAATACTCTTTCTAAGGTTGGCTTTGTGAACATGAATTTCTTCAGTTGTTCCTTGTCATGGAAGTATCTTGCTTTTCCATTAAATCTGAATGAAAGTTTTTCTGGGTAAATCAATCTGGGTTGAAAGTTGTTTTCTTTCAGGGTTTGAAATACCTCACTCCAAGCTCATCTTGCTTTGAGAGTTTGTGCTGAAAAGTCTGCTGTGATTCTAATGGCTTTTCCTTGATAAATGAGTTGTGTGTTTTCTGTAATACCTTTTAGGATTCTGTTTTTATGTTGTCTGTCTGTGATCTTAATTATTATATGTCTGGGTGTAGACTTATGTTGGTTGTGACTGTTTAGAGGTGTATAAGCCTCATTTAGTTGCATATCATATTTTTTCCCATGTTTGTGAATTTTTCTGCTATTGCTTCTGTGAATAGTTTACCTATGTCATTTACATCGACTCCTGCATCTTAACTGATACCTATTAATCTTACATTGTTTCTCTTGGCATCATCTTGAAGCTGCTGGATTGTCATTTCATGCTGCTTTGTTATTTTTAAAAGTTCTATGCTTTCATGATCACTAACTGCAATCCTGTCCTCAAGGTCTGAAATTCTAGCCTCAGCTTCATTTGAATGGTTTTGCCAGCTTTCAATAGAATTTATTTTTCTTGGATGTCTGTTTGAGTTTGTTTCATGGATTCTGCTTGTTTTCTATATTGTTCATTCAATGTTTCAATCAGTTTCCCATGCTCCTGTACTTTTTAAAATCTATTTCTTCTCTAGCTATGCTGAGCAACTCCTTTACTAAGGTTGTTATTTGTGTCTTTACATGACAGATTACTTGTAATTTGATTCCCTGTATAGCCTCATGGATTTGTGTTTTATTTCACTTGCTATATTTTTATAGATTTCCAGTGTGTTACTTTTGAAGTCCTCTATTGCAATGTCTCTTGTACTTGCTCCTGATGGACTAGATGTTTGAGACTTCATTTTGCTTTTTTGTTTTGCTGTTTTCCCCTTTCAAGTTAATATTTGGTCTTTCAATCCCACTAGTCTCAACTGTTGGTAGTGTATATCTTGGGGTTCTACTATAAAAATGATGTTTGTCCAATTGCTGGGTCCCACAATGAAGAGGTGGCCTGGTCACCTGAATTCCCCCTGCAGGGCCTGTTGGGTGAGTCCTATATTCTTCCTAGGCTTAGAAGCCTAGGATTACTGATGGACATCAACCCATTGTTCCTGCAGTTATTATGTCTTCAGGTTGTTCAGAGTCACCAAATCTCCCTGTTTATAGTGTTTGTCTCAGCTGGGACCCTATTGTATATCTGGGTGTCTCATAGGCCCTTTTAATTTTCTCCAGATTGGAGGAGGCATTATTGGCCCTCTTCTCAACCTACGAGTTGTTCTCTGTGTGGAGGAAAGATTCACCCACCCACTTGCCAAGCTGGCCAATGGCCTACTTCTGGAGGGGGCTTTGCTATTGCTCATATTTAACCATTAAAGGTGGCAAGCTGTGTTTATATTTTAAGGGCAAACTCACCTCACTGATGGAAGCCTGCTGAGTTCTTCTGTTTGGTTGAGGGTCCCCTCAATACTGCACAGTTAATCCACTGCAGTCCAAGGTGCTGTGGGAAGGAGTGGGAGCTGAAGATCAGCAGCAATACTAGTCACAGAGGTGAGGGGTCCCCATTGGCAGTGGTGGGACTGCAGGGGTGTTGCTGCTGGCTGGAGTTCCTGGGTCCCACGAGGTGGTCGCAGGCGGGGCCTGGTCTGGCCCAGTCCTGCACACACTGCTGTCTGGAGTTTGAAGATTGTTTTCTCTTGGGCTTGAAATACCTCAGTCCAAGCTCTCTTTGATTTGAGGGTTTTGGTTGAGAAGTTTGCTATGATTCTGATAGACTTTGATTTATAGGTGATTTGTTTCTTTTCTTTAGCTTCTTCTAATATTTTGTTCTTGTACTGAATTTCTGGAATGTTGATTATTATGTGTCTTGGTGTAGATTTATTTTGGTTGTGGATATTTGGGTTTTATATGCTTTGTTAATCTGTATGTCAAATTGTTAAAAGATATTTGAGAAGATTTCTACAATTATTTCTGTGAAGAGGATTTTCATGGCTTTAGTGTTGCCTCCCTCTTTTTCACTAATTCCAATCTTATGTTGTTCTTCTTTGCTTTATCTTGTAGCTGTTGGATTGATTTTTCATGGTTTCTTGGTATTTTTAAGATATGTTTCTTTTCCTTGCCACTAGTTGCAATTCTGTCTTACACTCCTGATAGTCTTATTCTTACTTTCATTTACTCTTTTGTGTTTGCTTTCAATGGAGTAGTTTATTTCCTGGTTTTCTATTTAGATCTGTTTTATTGATTCTATTTTTTAAATGAATGTTTGGCATTCATAGTTTCCATTATTTTTTTTGAGCTCTTGTATTTTTATCTGTCTCTGTTTTAATGTCATTCATGTTTATTATCACCTCTTTTTGCATCTCAGAAATTATTTTTCCTGTAGCTTATTTCATCTTTTTTCACTTCTTCTGTTATTGTTTCAGAAAGTTCCAGTGGTTGGTTTATAATTTCCTCTATCTCCTTATGCTCTGGACATATCCTGTGTGTGATGTGTGTTTGGGGTTTCATTTTGCTTCTTTGTTTTGTCATTTTTTATTTTCTATTTTATTTTTGTTGGCAGCCATTGAAGCTAGAAATTGACCACACATGCAAGGCTGGAATGTGGCCATCCCAAGAACAAAGAGTGTCTGAGGCCAGCCATTTGAAGAAGCTGCTTCAGACCAGAGAACACCTGGCCCCAAGACAATGTAAACAGTGTATTGTTAGGAGAACAGAGTGTCATGTGACATTAAGTTGCTAAAATTTTTAAATAAAAGCCCTTGCAGTGAGGGGGAGGTTTCTTTCCTTCCATCAGGAGAGTAAGGGCTCCACCTGACCCTAGATTTGTCTCTTCTTTAGTTTCTCATCTCTTTGCAGCCCTTCACCCCAGGAACCTCAAGAGCTGCATGGGTCATGACAATTTTATTTTCTCTGTTGATGTTTGTAGGTTTCTTATGTTAGATAAGTTTTAACTGTGGTATTCAAGTTTCACTGGGAAATATCTCTTCCTCAGGATGTCTTCTAGATGTAGGCTGTTCTTGGTCTTCATGTCTCTCTCAAGAACCTACCTTCCCAACGTATTAAGAGTGTAAAGTTGCTATCTATTTGACTCAGGGTTCATTCCTTTGATAATGGACTATGGTGATCATTTTGACCCCTTACAGTTTCAGTATTGTCAAACAGGGGAGAAAAACTGGCATGATATCTGGGTTAAAGTAGTACAGTCAGCAATAACATTAGACTCAAGCACAGCCTGGCTACTAACAAATTGTGATAAGTATTACCTTGATGCCTCCAATAATAGGAACAAATTCTATAGTTGCACAATATAATCCAGCTTGTACCAGGAACTTGTATGTAATGGATTTCCACTTTCTAGAGTGATTTTACTGTGTTGTGTGTGAGGAGGGAGTGGTTAAGAGGAACGGGGATAGGATGGAGACATGAATGAAGTTGAATAGAGTAGGAGCAAGGCTGGAGAGTAAAGAGTGATTATTCAAGTTTTGGGTAATTGTAGGACACAAGAGGGAAAGGTTGGAAGAGAAAGCCTAGGAGTATTGATGTAAACTTTAAGGAGAAGAGACAATGTTTACTCATAAAATCAAGTGAGATAATTGACAAAAGGGAAGAAGAGAATGAGTAGAAGTAAATCAAAAGAAAGGTTAGAGATCGAAGTCAGGAAAGAAAAAGAAGGGGATTAAAAACTCAGAAAAAATAACCATACACACAGAAAAAAAAAAGAAGAGACAAATAAATATGTAGAAAGAAAATCGAAACAAGACAAAATAGAACAGGGGAAAAAAACCAAATACTAAAAGCAAAAAAAAAAAAGTGGGGGGGCAGCCCTGCCTACCTGCTTCTGTTCCTCGTGTCTTTGTGCCCAGGCTCTATGCTGGTTCAGCTAACTTCTCCCAGCTGATGGTTTGTATTGTTACTGCTGCTTCAGATTTTCAGGCTGCTAATCCTGCCTTCCCACTGTGTGCCCCACTGTGTCACTGGTGATCTCACCAGCCTGTCCAGGCCCACTAGATGGAGGGAGGAATCACCTGTGATCTGTCTGGCCTGCCAGAGTCCTCTGGATGAAAGGATGATTTGCTTGGCGATCTCAGTGGCCTGTTTGGGCCCTCTGGTTCTGAGCTCTGAGTTTTCTCAGTTCCAGGACTTCTGGAGCAACAATGACCATGGAGTAGCAGAGTGTAAAGAATTGCTCTACTATGGGGCACACCAAAGCTGATGAGGGCTTTACAGCATATGGGCCTCACAAAGCCCTAGAGAAGCAAGGGTCTTCCTTGGGGGTGTGAAGGATGGGTGGGGTTTCCGGAAGGTGAGGGGAGTGGCTGACATTCAGGCAGATGTTCCCAGCTTGCACAGAGGGGCAAAGTAGCAGATCCTTTAAGTGACCTCCCTACTCCGTGCCCACCTGGCCATGCACTGAAGGCATTGGATCTCCTTTTATGGCCTGGGCCTGGGCTTCTTGTTGGCTGGTACTGCTTCTAATGTTCCTCGAGTGCCCTCTGCCTCATTTGGTGCCCATGGCATCTGGACCTGGCCCCTTTGTCCTTTCTGGACTCACTTTATCCTTCTGATTGGGATGCGACTCCATGTGAGGGCCAGGGTGCAGGTGCTAGGGTGCCACACATGAGCTCCAGGCCCGAGCTGCACTTAGAGCCTCTGTGATGTGCCATCAGGTGGTGCTCACCTCACTGGGCTACTCCGAGGACAGAAGGAGTGAAGCTGTGAGCGGGGCTGGGGCAGGGCCTGGCCCTCAGGTTGGTGGTAACTGTGGCTCAGTTGGGGCCCTCATTTCTGTGTCACAGTGACAGCCAAGAAGTCACAAGAACCCAGAATGCTTTGTGCACTTCTGGGCATGGAAAAGATGCTTCACACAGCACTGCTTGGACTTTTATGTCTGTTTATTTATGTTTTTGATAGTGGGGGTTGAACTCAGTGCCTTCACACTGAGCTATATCCCTAGCTCTTTTATTTTTTATTTTGAGACAGGGTCTCGCTAAGTCAATAAGGTGCCTAAAGTGGACTTTGAATCTGTGATCCTGCTGCTTCAGCCTCCCTGGGTACTGGAATTACAGGCGTGTGCCACCTTGTACTTTTACTTTTATGAATGTTACATGTTATCTCTGTGACCTGTACTTGTCTTCTCAGGCAGATCAGCCTCAGGCATTCTCTCTCGGGCACGGTTTTCCATGTGGCCCTGTATGGAGCAGAGCATGAGGCCTCAGGATCGGGGAGTGTGCGAGGAAGGCAGAACGAGGTTAGGGTGAGAGGATGTGCCTGAGTATGGAATGGCCTGGTAGGGGTGCTTTACCTTCACAGGCTGTGTGATCCTGGCAGTTACTCCCTTCTCTCAGGCCTGGGTCTTGCTGGAGTCTGAAGAGGGCTGTGCTCTGCCTCTCACTGGGGTTAGCAGGATTTAGAGAACATGGCAAGGCAAGCCCTTGAGCTCACTCCTGTCCCTGACGCCTGTTTTCTTGATGTCTGTCCTGTGAGGCTGAAGAGGAGGGGACAGTAAGCCTGGGAGGTTAGGTGCAGGGCATTGAAGGAGGCAGACGGTGTGTGAGATGGGCCCTGTCTTTTGCAGTGATGAGCCGTCTCCTGCTCCAAATGTGCTTTCTTGTTTGAAGCCTGGACCAAGACCTAGCTTGTTATTTTCTTTCAGAGTGGTGTGGAGATCAAAGGGCCTAATGAGTGAGAAAGTGTTTTGTAAAATATAATGAGAGCTGTGCATGTAAGCTTATTATTGCTGTTGCTACTTTTTTCTTTTTTTTGGTCCAGCAACTCCTTCCTTTTCATTTAGTAACTAACATCCCTGATATCCCTTTGGGGTGATGCCCTCTGGTAGTGAGTCCAGAGGATTTGGATTAGGTGACACTACTGTCCTGGGTTCAGGATGGCTCCAGACCTGGCCTTTTGTCAAGTTCCATTTTTGTGGTTTGCCTTTGGTGTAGGGATGGGCTAGGGCCTGGGCTCGGATCACCTGATGGCATGTGACCCTGGGAAGGAAACATAGAAAGAGGGATTTGCCTCCTGTGATTGCAGACGGATGAATCCTTGTTGGGTTAAGGTGGGTAACTGGGTTGCATGGACTCTGGATTCAAGCTGGGGGTCCTTATTTTAGCTGTTTCACCTGCTTGTTGGCTTGGTCTGTTCCTGCTTCTAAGGTTCAACCTCCTAATACTGTCACACTGGAAATTAAGTTTCAGAGTATGAATTTGGAGACACTCTGAGACCATAGCATCAGTGGGATGACTGCAAAGATTACTTAAACCCTTAAAGGTCTCAACTTTATAATCTATAAAAAGCACCCACTTCATGGATCATTTTCAGTTTTAAGTAATAGAATGTTCAGAAAACATTCAGATTATTGTCCGAACGCAGTAAGCAGTAATGAATGTCACCAGCTGTCAGGTTAGCCTGCACCTGTGGGCAGGCACTGTGAGAAGGTCTGTCTGACAATGAAGCCAGCAAAGGTCCCAGATATGGGAACACAGGGTCCTGATGCTATCACTTAAACATCTGGACCCATCTCTGATTGAATCCAACCAGCCAAGTCTCTAGGATTTCCTTCAGCTACAGAATCCTTACCAGTCAGAGTTGAGTTTCTTAAACCTGCAACTAAAAGAGTCCTTACTGTTGCAATTATTCTCTTTTCCATATGCAAAGGCTGATAGTTACTATTGTGTCAGAGCTTTTTATGATCCCCTCTCTCAGAGCTAATGTTCAAATTCCTTCACTAAGCCTGTGAGTTTTTGCCTCCTAACTTAGTGTCCCCTGCTCTCCAGCCTTTCCACAGTGACAATGCCTTCAGCCCTTCATACTCCCTCCTCCTCTGGGACTGCTTATCTGAGGTTCCTGACCCTGGGTTCACCTTTCCCCAGGCTCTCACATAGAGAATTGCTCTTAAGTTCTCTGAGTGTGGATTTGTTGTCCTGTATATCAGGCATTCATCCTACCAGTGATGAATTCTCCCACAGAGCTGCTTCCTTCTCTGGCACTACACCTTTGCTCCAAAGATTGTGATTTCCTCATGGACAGGAACATCTTAGCTACAAGTGCAGTGGCTCAGGACCCCAGGACTGGGACCAATGCCTGCTACAGAGTGTGCTCAGTGAACAGTCACAGCATGACTCACAAAAATCCAAGTGAGTGGGGAGCAAGAGATGAGAGGTGGTGCAGAGTGCCAGGACTTTGATATACTGGCATCAGTTTCTTAGACAGCCAAGGCTCTTGGATGCTGAAGGTTTGCAACTGAGGCTCCTGTTGGCCATTCACTGGTATGGCCATGTCATCAGCAACTTCCATAAGACAGGTGTTTGATTTAATAAAAATCCCTAAACTCTTGTCAAGCCTGACATATCTAGGGAATAAGCCTGCAAATTAAAGAGATGGAAACTGCACTCTGGTGTAAGCCAAGATTTAAAGGCCCTGGTTCCCTTATTTGTAGAGTTTGGATTTGCCTTTAGCCCTTGGGTGACAGAAGGACAGCTCACTGACCACAAATACTAATGAATTTTGTGCCATCTCCTGGCTCTTGGCACTAAGTGCTTAATCAATGTTCCCACCTTTCTACAGGGGAATTTCTCCCTCTGCTAATTGCTGTCAGCATCCATCAGGATCACAGAGGAAGCAACATCCCAGTGTGAGGGACCCTGGGGCTCAGCTCTGTCACCAGGAGACAGTGTCTTTGGGAGGCTCAGGGAAGCTGTCATTGTAGGGCATCTCCACTGTGGAGAGCCAAATATCTAGATCAGTGCTTTCAAGCTATGCTCTTTGGAGCCACAAGGCCCTGGAGCAGCCTGAGCAAGGGACACAGAAGTCCAAGGGTGGCTGAGCTATGGGCAATGGATTTCATTATCTTCTTAATCACACCAGTCCCTGATTATCTTTCATGTCTCAGGATAGCTTTAAAGGTTTTTTCTAAAAGATTCTGCTGACAGGAAAGAAAGGTTTGCCAATGCCGAATCTAGTCCCACTCTCTCTTTCAAGAGGTGACAGATACAGCAAGGAGGGGGGTAGGGAAGGTGAAGAGGAGGTGGCATAGGTCACGCAGAGGCTGCTGTTGAGACTGAGGCTCCTGTGAACTCTGCAGATAGCATTTTGGTTTTGCCTTTCTCGTTGTTATTTTACTTCTAACATCCCAAGTCTGCCTGTTTCCTACCTTGACTAGTGTTCCAGCACCCACCCACTGTGTGGGGCTCAGAGCCTACAGGAGAGTAAGACTTATGGGCAGAGTCACAACAGGGCTGGGCAGCTCTTGCGTAGGAAGCTTTGGTTGGCACCTTCAGACTTGCTCTCATTTATTTAGCAAAGGGTTACTGATTGCAAATTAGCAGACACCCCAGTTTCACAGAGTTTATATTCTAGTGGGGGAACAGGGAGGAAGCCAGCAAATAAACACATAAATACCATAAAGGCAATCATCTAGGAAAGTGATAGAAAGCAGCGATGATTGTGATAGAGCAGGATGGAGGGCCAGATGTGGAGGTGACAGATTTCTATAGGGTGGGCAGTATGTCGTGGGTGTGTCTTCTGAGTTGGGCACTGAGAGTGAGAAGCCAGGAAATTCATAACTGGGATGAGTATTCTGAGCAGAGGTCTCCTGGTGGAGTCCACCACTGTTCCTGGGAATTGTGTGCAATCTTCTCCTGCCTCCCTCTTACATCTCTTCCCCAGCTGTCCCTAGCCTGGGGCCATGTCTTTCAATTTAGAGCACGTGTGAGACCCCTGCTTGAAGAACTACACTCTCTGACAACAAGCACCCACTCCTCCAGATTGTACATGTACATGCAGCTCCACATCACTAGCACCCATTGCTTTTCCCTATTCTCTCTGCTATGTGCCCTCAGCATCTCCGTTGTTATCTTTCCCCTTGTGGCACATTTTAGGTTCTGAGAATCATTGTTAAAACCATTCTTTGTGATCATTCACAACCACAGGTCCCTCATCTGATAACTGTCCTGTTTGGTCCCCACCTTGCTACAAGTGGAAGGGATGACTTGCCTTATTTCCCTGGACCTGTGCTGACAAACACACTGGAGAGGCACGCACAGCACTTCAGACTGCACGTGCAGAGAACCTGGACACAACTTCAGGTGGGCCCTCAGCTGGGCTGGAGAACCCTTCTGTACTTGGCTACTCCTCCCGCTCGCCCCCTCACTCTTCCTGACTTCCTTCGTGACTGGTTGACTGGTTTGTGTAAGCGACAAGAAGCACCACTGAGATCCTCCTCTCCTGCCCCCAGGCCCTCTGTTTCTGCACTCTCTTCTTCTTCTCCCATTCCAATGGCTGAAATGTCCCAGCTCTTTGAAAGGACAAATTCCCCTTTGTGTTCTGGACTATTGGACTTTACTCCTACACCTGGCTTATTCCTTCAGAATAATTCCGTGTTCCTGCACATCCTCTAGTTACCTATCTTCAGCCGCCTTTCTTTCCTCTCTCACAGGATCACTTCCTTGATGTCTCTTCTACTTCCTCATCTCCCTTTGCATCTCTTCCAGCTGGGATGGATCTGACCCTTCATTCTATGGAAACAACTTTGTCAGGTCATCATCACTTCCAGGGCAGTGAGTTCAAGAGTCTCTTCTTTGTAATCACCTTTATTTCCTAGAAGCTGTCACAGGGATAATGATTTAGACTCCTAGAAGACTCTATTCCTGGCTTTAGGCACTCAGCTCTTCTCAGTGCTTCCCCCCACCTTTTCATGTCATTTGCTGGGACCCCCTCCTTTACTTAGCATATGAGTGGGGACCCGCTCCAGGGCTCAGTTCTGGCTCTTCTTTTCTTCCTCACTTGTACACTTTCCTGAGGCGACCCCATACACTTCCATGGCTTTAAATATCTTCATAATGACTTCCAAATTTATGTCTCCAGCTCTGACATCCTTGCTGTAGATTTGCACAGCCTGCCACTTGACACCTCCACTTAGATGACTAATGGGCAGCTCAACTTAATACATCAGAAAAAGAAAAAGTCTTAATTTCTCACCTTGCTTCCAAAGTTGTACTTCCCATCATGATCCTGTCTTGGTAACTGTTACCACCATCCTCCAAGTCACTGAAGCCCAAGTTCAGGGACTCCTCTGTAATTCATGCCACTGCTTTACCCAGATATCCAGCCCATAGGGGAGTGAGACAGTGGGCCCTCTTCTTAGAGACAACTTTGAGTTTGTCCACATATCTCCATCTCCCTTGTTTCTCTAAATATCCTCATTCCTGCATTACTCCCTTTAGCTTTCACAACAGGCCCCTGACTGGTGTCTGTGCCACCCACTTTGCCTTTGATAGTCTGGTCTCCACCTAGCAGACTGACTGCTTTTAAAAAATGTAGATCAACTTCCATCACTCACAATTTTAAACCACCTTAAAACTCTTGCTAAAAGGTTCTTTTTACAGGAGTATCCCCACTCTCTAAGTCATTCTTGGAAAAAGAGGCTGATGGTCCCTGAAGGGTCTTTGGAGGAGTTTTCACAGAGATAAATTCATTGCTTCCTTCTCCTTCTGATATTTGGGGTTCAGAACACATTTTGGTACAGGAAAATGATAAGCTCTTTGAAGCAGTGACACTAAAATCCTGGTGCTGGTACAAATGATCTCTGTGATTCAGATAAATTCCTTCTTGCACTAAGCCTCATTTTCTCTATTTGTATAAATCTGTTTTATAGCATGACCCTGGTTGCTAGACTGTGCCCAACATGTAGAATCTAACACAGGTGCTTCCCTCTTTAGGTTGCCAACATGTCACAGGGAGTCAGCTTTTCTGGAGAATATGGTGGGAAACATGGGACTGACTGAGAAAGGGGGCTGAGTGGGGAGCACAGTAAAGCCATCCAGGTCTAATCTTTTTCCCAGAAGACAAAATAATGTGACTAATCAGGAGGCAGAGGTCCTAAGGCTATGCAGAACAGAGGGGGAATAAAATGTCCTGTGAAGATAAAAGCATGGATCTGAAGGTTCCATGATGAGGAGTCTCTTACTGTGTAATCATCACCTAACTGTGTTGTGCCCATGGCAGGGAGTCACATTGCAGGTCCTGCCAAGAGGTGGGATGTCACATCACCAGGGGATGCCTGTACGTAGGTCAGCCAAGCAAAAGTGACAGGCTGCTTCTGCCACAAGCACAGCTCTGTGCGTGCTGCCAGCAGGGCAGACAGTGGTAGGGGAAGGAGGTGGGAACCTTCCCTGAAGCCAGGGTCAGGCAGGGGGCTCAGCACCCCACCTCAGTTCTCAGCAGCAGCCATACCAAACAGTTCAGTTCTCTCATGTAATCAGCTCTGACTGACCATCTGCCTTGAACACACAGCTCTTCCCCTGCTCTTTGGGCCAACAGTAAGATTCTGTCAACCTTACTCAGACAAGATACTCTCCAGAAAGCCTCCTCTGATCTCTCTGCTTCCCCAGAAGGGACAAATGTTGCTCTATGTTCTTGTATCGTTCATTGCTTCATTCTCTCTCATTCTAGTTTGATTTGCTCCTCACATTTTCTGAGCTCCAAGAGGTCAGAATCTGTGTCTTTCCCCCATTCTTCTTGCACCAACATCAAGAATACTGCTTGGCAGTAAACAATTGCTCAATCTGCGCTACATAAGAAATTTCTAATGCAACTCTTATGGTGAATCTGACATGGAGCCTGGGAAATAAGCACTGTAACCTCCACATCTCAACTCAAAAATGGAATGTTAGCAACAATATAATTGACAAAGAACCAAGTTATAATGAATTATGGAACTTGACATAGAATCACTGTTATCATAGAGATGGTTTAATTTACAGGGTACCTATTATTTGTTAGACATTGTTCTTGATTTTCACATGCATGATTTCTTATTTTCCTGGAAGTTAATTCTTTCTATGTCTCTCTGTCTCTGTTTCTGTCTCTCTGTCTCTGTTTGTCTGTCTCTCTCAATTGAATCTGGGACATTTACACTGAGCTATATATCCAGCCCCTCTTAAAATTTTTTTTCCTCTTAAAATTTTTAATTTTGAGGTATTTTTGTTTTATAGATAGATGAATTGAGGGTAAGGGATGCTTATCTTTTTCCCAAACTTACTAGAGTGACCTCGTGGTGCAATGGTAGTGCATCTAACTCCAAATTTATTGGAAATGCAGGAGCAAGGTGGGTTAAATGCAGATGTGTTGTCCAATAGAAGGAAACCAATCAGGCAGGTCAAGCAGTTAAACACAAAGCAAAGACAGGAGAATAATATGGCAAGCATAAGTCAATACATATCAGTTATAACTACCAATGTAAATAGTCCTTAGTTCACCTATCAAAAGAAATAGACTGGCAGAATGGATCAACAAACAAGATGCAGCAATAGGCTGTATGCAAGAAACACATTTAACTGAAAAAGAAATTCATAGAGTGAAAGTCAAAGGATGGAAAACAATATTACATGTGACAGGAACCCAGAAAAAAGCAGGGTTAGGTATTCTATTTGCAGACAATGTGAACTTCAACCCAAAAATGAACAAAAGATATAAAGAATGTCACTACGTACTTGTTAAGGGAAAACTTCAAGAAGAAGAGGTAACAATCATAAATATATAGGTACCAAATATGGAAGCATCCAGTTATATGAAATACTAATGACATGAAAAGTCAAATAAACTAACACCACTGTAACAAGGGACCTTAATACCTCACTGTCACAAATAGATCAACCAGACAAAAAAAATCAGCAAAGAAATATCAGAACTGAGCCAAATCTATGAATAAATGAACTTAGTAGATGTTTGCAGCATTCTACAAAACATCATCAGAACACACATTCTTCTCATCTGTGCATGGGACATTCTCCAAAACAGACCATGTACTAGCCCACACAACATGCTAAAGTAAACGCACAGGAACTGCAATTATTCCATGCATATTACCTGACCATAGTGCAATGAAAATAGAAATCAATGGTGAAGAAAAACACAAAACCTCCATAAACACATGGAAATGTAATTAAAGAAGAAATTAAAAAATATCTACAAATAAATGATAATGCTGCTACTACATACCAGAATTTATGAGAGACAATGAAAGCAATCATAAGAGGGAAATTTATAGTAGTGAATTATCATATTAGGAAAACAGAACAAGCTCCAATAAATAATCTAATGTTTCATCTCAAGCTTCTAGAAAAAGAACAAGCCATTATGAGGGAGGCAATTATAAAGATGAGAGCAGAAATTAATGCAATTAAAACTAAGAAAATAATACAAAAAATCAATCAATTGAAGAGTAGGTTCTTTGAAAGATTAAATAAAATTTATAAACCCATAGTTGACCTTATCAAAAAATGAAAGAAAAGATTCAAATTCATGCAACCAGAAATGAAAAGTGTGGGGCCAGGGATTTAGCTCAGTGGTGTAAGTGCTTGCCTGGCAAGTGCAAGGTCATGAGTTCAAACCCTGGTACCAAAGGGAAAAAAATTCATGAAGGAATGAAAAGAATGAAATCACTATGAATCTTGTGGAAATTCAGAAGGTCACCAATACCTATTTCAAGAATGTTTATTCTAATAAGATGGAAAACACAGAAGAAGTTACAGATTCCTAGATACATACAAATTACCAAAGTTAAATCAATAAGATATAAAAATTCTAAGGAAATCAGCATCAGTTAATGCAATTAAAAACATCATGAAAAACTTACCAACAAAGAAAAATCCAGGCCCAGATGGATTCATGAGAAATTTAAAGATCTAATACCATTACTCCTCGAATTCTTTAATGAAATTTAAAGAGAAGAAATACTCCCTAACTCATTCCTAGAGGCAAGTATTACTCTGATACCAAAATCAGAGAAAGATCCAATTAAAGAGAAAGAGAACTACAGGGGCAATTTCCCTAATGAACACTGATGCAAAAATTCTTAATAAGATACTAGCAAACAGAATGCAGAAAATCATCAAGAAGATGATATGCACCACAACCAAGTGAGATTAGTCCCAGGAATGCAGGATTGGTTCAATATACAAAAATCAATAAATGTAATGCACTGTATCAACAGAGCCCAAAACAAAAAATTCACATGATCATCCCAATAGATGCAGAAAAAACATTTGATAAAGTCCAACATCCATTCATATTTAAAAACATATAGAAAATTGGAATAGAAAGTCTTTATCTCAATCTGATAAAAGTTATCTCTGAAAAACCAACAGCTAATGTCTACTAAATGGACAAAAACTGAAAGCTTTTACATTAAAATCAGGAATAAGACAAGGATATTCACTATTACTACTACTATCTGATATAGTTCTAGAAATGCTAGCTAAAACAATTAGACAAGAGAGAAAAATAAAAGGCATTAGGACAGGAAAGGAAGAAGTTAAATTATCATATTTGCAGATGACACCATACTCTATACAGAAGACCCCAAACACTTCACCAAAAGTCTTCTAGATTCAATAACCAAATCCAGTAATGTAGCTAGATGTAAAGTCAATACTCAAAAATCAATAGCTTTCCTGTACACAAATAACAAACTCACCAAAGGAGAAATTAAGGAAGCAACACCTTTCATAATAACATAGAAAAAAAAGAAATACTTAGGAATCAATCTAACAAAAAAATTAAAAGATCTCTACATTGAAAGCTACAGTATTCTGGAAAGGGAGATTGAAGAGTGTATCATAAAATGGAGAGATACCCCTTGCTGTTGGGTAGGAAAAACTGACATAGTGAAAATTGTCATACTCCCAACATTGTTATACAGATTTAATGTAATCTCAATTAAAATACCATTAACATATCTCACAGAATTAGAGAAAATGATCCTTGGAACCAGAAGAGACCTTGGGCAGCAAAAGCAATTCTAGGCAACAAATGCAAGGCAGAGGATACCATAATCCCAGACTTGGAGTTATACTACAGAGCTACTGTGATAAACACAGTATGGCATTAAAAAAAAAACCCCAACCCAACCCAACCCAACCAAACCAAACCAGATAAGATAATGGAACATATTATAAGATGTAGAAACAACTCCAAATACAGTAAGCCACCTTATCTTTGACAAAGGGGCCGACTCTGTTCACTGGAAGAAAGGTAGTCTCTTTAACAAATGGTGTTGGAAACACTGGCTTTCCATGTGCCAAAATGAAAACTAGACCCATGTCTATCAGCATGTACTAAACTTAAATCAAAATGGATCAAGGATCTAAATTAAAAAAATACTAAATCTTCTAGAAGATAAACTAGGTAGAACTCTTGAATACATTGGCATAGACAAAGACTTCTTGAATAAAACCCAGATAACTCAGGAAATATCACAATGAATCAGCAACTAGTCTAAGAGAAAGGATCAAAATGAAGCACAAGAGATATTCTAGGTTATTGTAGGTGCTATATTTTAAAAGATTATTAAAATTTTTTGTAGTAAAAGAAATCAACAACAGAATGAAGAAAACACACAAAATGGAAGAAAATTTTAGCCAGTTAGGTGTTCCTCAGACAAAGGGCTAGTATCGATACCATATAAAAACCCTGAAAGCAATAAGATCCCTTACATTCAAAGATCCAATGCAAAAATGAGCATTTTGGCTGAATACACACTTACGAGATGAAGAAGTACAAGTGGCAAATAAATATATGAAAAAAGGTTCATCATCACTGGTCATTTGAGAGATACAAATTAAAACGACACTGAAATTTCATCTCACTCCAAAAACAATGTCTATTATAAAAAAAATAATAAATGCTGGTAGGAGTTGTGGGGGAAAAGGAACACTTCTTCACTGTTAATTAGTGTGTAGACTAAATTAAATTTAGGTGCAATCATTGTGGAAATCAGAGCTAAGATTCCTCAATTAACTAGGACTAGAGACCGCATTCGACCCAGCTATTTCCTTTCTTGGTATATTTCCAAAAGAATTAAATACATCATACCACAGCAATATATGTGCACTCATATTTATAGCAGCACAATTCATAATAGCTAAATCTTGGAGACAACTCGCATGCCCATCAACAGATGGATGGACAAAAAAGATTTTTTATACAATGGAGTACTATTCTGCCACAAAGAAGGATAAACTTGAGAAATTTATTGCTAACTGGAACTTGAGACCATATTCTTAAGTGAAATAAATCAGACACAGGTGTAAAAATTGCATTGTCATACTGATGTGAGCAACTAAAATTGTAAATAAGAACCAAATTTTACAAGAGATGTGGTGAAATGGGAAGAAGTTGTTCAAAAGGAGTTGGGAACTAGGAAGGGAAGAAAGGAAGGAAGCAAAAAAATGAGAAAAGAAGGATAAAATGTAAACAAAGCTATGTAAATAAGGAGGGAAAGGGGTTGAAGAGAGAGAAGGGGAATGAAAAAAAGACAAGTCAACATATATATCATGTACAGATACAAATTCCTTATGTTGAATGTGATCAACTTATATATACCTGTATTGTACCAATATACTTAATTGAATTAAAAAAGAAAAAAATAAATAATTCTTATAAAAAATAAATGCAGATGTGCTGAATACACAAACCCTCTTCCTTTTGCTGTGGCATTCCTGCACCCAACCTCTTCCTGGGGGGCAAGGTGGATAACAAAAGGGAACAGGACAAGATGTTTGATGAGTCCAGGCATCTTGAAAGTCAGTGTCTGATATGGGCAGATAATTATACATACAATCTTTGCTGATGGTTTACTGACTGTAGCTTAATCAATAATAGGAGATCAATAAGAGAAATGGCATGTTCTGAAGGAGGAATTGTGGTCAGTCCAAGAAAGGTAGAAATTCGGAGGAGCAACACTGGTCAGCATACAGAGCCAGAGACACGGCACTCTGAGTGTGCGTGTGAATGCTATGTTGGTGCCGTTGCCGTTGCTAGCCAGCCTTCTCTGCTGTGGCTTAGGGCATGGGGCATGGGGTCCTCACAGATGTCCCTCAGCATCTGTCACACGAACAGCACACACAGGATTCTTGAGAACTGTCTCAGGACACAAGTACATAGATGAACTAATCCTCTTGTCACTAAAGAGATGCTTTTTGGTCTGTGACTGTCTTAGTTACTTTTCTCTTGCTGCTGAGACAAAATACCCTACACTCAAAGTTAAAGAGGGAAATGTTTATTTAGCTCACAGTTTGTAGAGGTTTCAGTCCATACTCAGCTGACTCCAAGGCAGGGTGGAGTGGCTGAGGGTAGCTGTTTATGGCAGTGGAAGACAGCAAAAGCAACAAGAGTCAAAAGAGGCAAAAAAGAGGAAGCGAGTCTCTTTCCCTCCCTTTTATTGTATGCAAACTACCCTACCGAGGGCAAGTGCAGCACTCAAACCACCAAACCCAGCACTAGGCAGCGAACTAGTCAAAAACTCTAGATTTAGCTGCCTCCAAAAAGCACCCTCCATGACCTCACAAGGCTTTAGGGGGACATTCAGGCACAAACCATAACAGTGACCAAAGATTTCACTAGACTTCTCAGGTGGAGGCAAACTATTTCTGTTGTTTTTTTCCATGCTCTATACTGCTCCAGTAGATCTTTTAAGTTTGGCACCTTAGACCACTTGGTCATCCTGATACCTTAGAAGATTTTTTTTAAAGAAACTTTTTGAGGCAAATAGAAATACAGTAGTTTGCATGTATTAAATCACACAATCAATACCATTTTGGTGTACATATTGCTAAGGTATGAGCATATTACTCATATGCTAGAAACTTAATTCCCCATGCAACAGTTTTGGGAGATACATTTTGGAAGGTGTCCAGGTCACAAAAGCTCCATGGTCATAAGTGGATTAGTAATATTATAAAAGGATTTTATAGAGTTTGATGCTTTTTGCTGGTGAGGATACAGTGTTCCTCCATTCTAGAGGGGATGGCAACAGAGTGTCATCTTGGAAGCAGTGAACAAGCCCTCATCAGACAATCACACTTGTCGATGTCTTGATTTTGGACTTCCCAGGCTTCAGACCTGTGAGAAATAAGCTTTTATGCTTTATAAAATTATCTGTCCTCAGGTATTTTGTTATATCAGTACAAAGACATGGGTGCACCATGAAACTCTCATCATTCTGAAGATAGCAAATATATTAATCACTCCTCCAAATTCTCTTGTGCTCATTCATAATTTTTCTTTTCTTTCTATTCCTGTTATCCTTTATCCTGGTAACCACTGGCTTGTTTTCTTTTGCTGTGCTTTATTTACCCTTCCTAGATTTTTATATAAATGAATCATATACCATGCTCTCCTTGTTTGACTTCTTTCACACAGAATTGTTGAGATTCATCCCTGCTGTTGAGAGTGTCAATAGCTCCTTACTATTTGTTGCCAAGTGATGTCCAATTGACTATACCTGGCAGAATTTATTTATCCACTTATTTATTGATGGACATTCATGTTGTTTCCAGCTTCTGGCTATGACATGAAAAAATGCAATGAACATTCACACACAGATCTTTGTACGAATGTATCCTTTCATTTCTCAGAGTGGAATGGCTGAATCCTATGGTGGATATCTTTAACTTTTTAAGAAACTGTTTGCTGTTTTCCAAAGTGGTTGCACTATTTCACATTCCCAACAGTAGTATATAAAAGTTCCAATTCTTCTACCTCCTTACCAGTCCTTGATATGGTCAATTTAAACAAACATTATTTGAAGAGGTGTGAAAGTATCTTATTGTATTGTTAATTTGCATTTCTATAAGGACTTTATAATCACAAGTGTAGCTAGAATGTGGGACAACTTGTTACACTACAGATGGTACACAGGAAGTATGAGCAGGTCCTGGGTCCATCATAAAATCACTGAGCTGTGATTTAGCTAGCCCTGGAAAACCCATGTTTAGCTGTGAATGGAAGAATCTTTCTTATTGCCTTAGCCATTCCAAGTTCAATGCTCTGTCTCGTGTAGTAGAAGACATTGTAACTTGTTCGTTAGATTTACCAGGCCTTACTTTCCGCAGGCTGGAGGGAGTGGAAGCAGCAATGACCTTCAGCTTACAAAGCACTGCTAGTGTAAGAGTCTTGGTAGAAAGTACAGTTGCTTAAATTTCAATAGCTTTCTATAGTTCTCAAATCTTTCCTCCAAGGTGTGAGGGTTGTGGCATTATCTTTGTTCTGTGGATGAATAAACTATTCTCATTCAAGTGAAAATGTAACAGCTTTGAGATCACAACTTTAAATGTGATTTCAACTAGAATATTTTGATGAGGCAGTAATCAAAACTCTGATAGTAAAAAGTCAGATATGAGCCACAGCGGAGATAAAATTTGGTGGAGAATTAGGACTATTTGTGAATACCTGTGGAAAATCATACAGAATATTTTGTGCTCTGCTTTATAGAAGTGAACCCACAGCTCAGAATCATGAAGATTTTCCTGGATTCTTATGGGCTCTGATGGAGCATGATTTTTCTTTCTTTTTTTTTTTTTTTTTTGCAATTTCAGATAGTATTTAATTTAACAGACAGCCTGAGGATCTGGAGCAGAACAGAAATTGCCTCTGACTTGGAAGAGGCAGTCCAGTCTGACCATTCCTTCAATGTGGAGATGTATCTGCTACTCATGAGGGGTCTTTGGGATAATGGGATGTCTTGGATTAGGTTTCCCAGCCACAAAGCTTGACAAGGGGACACATGCACAGTGACTCTTAGCGGAGGGGACAGGCCAACAGGGCATCTTATCAAAGTCCCGAGGAAGGCATCTCCAGCTGGACCCAACAAGGGGCCCAGGGAACTCTCAGTCTGGGACTAGTCATGCATCTAGGCACAGGAGTGGTGGGCACTTTCCAGCCCTTGTCTGCTTTATAGGGTACTTGTCTGTGAATCCCCAGCACTTTCCACTCCAGTGAGCACAGGACAAAGCACTCTAGGGGGACCTTCTTTAGAAGTTTTAGCTTCAAGGCTGCTAACACAAACCACACACTGCCCCCTGGAGAAATATGTGCACCAAAGCATTCTGAGGGTTTGGGGGGATACACAGGTGTCTGCCACCAAGATGGACCACGTCTTCTGGGGTCTGGAAGGCTAAGATTCAAGAACACTGTATGCCCCCAGCGGATATGCGTAGAGTGGATGCAGATGCAGATATGGGAGGTAAGGATTGCTGTGTTAGTCCAGCAATCTTACCCAGGACACACATGATTTGGGCAGAGTAATTATCCTGAGCCTCAGTCCTTCATCTGTGAAATGGGATCAATCACATATTGATTTGCTGAATGTGAGTGTTAAGCCAGATTAAGTGCTGTGTAAACTGCTTAAACATTAAGAATGGATGATTTTTAAACAAAGGACATCCTGAGATGCTAGTGGTGTCTATGAGGTTCGGAATCTAGTCTTGCTATAAACTATATGATTTCTGGGAGAAGCTGTTGGGGGAAGGGCTGTGACAAGGTATGGGTTTAGTAGAGAACTGACAAGCAAGGGCTCCCGTGAAGGAAAGCCTGAAGCAGGTTGTCTGTGCCAGATGACAGATGTCCTAAGACATTTGCACACATTCTTTTGTTGACTCTTCTCCATCTTCTTGTAGTAATTATTGGAGACTACACTTTGTGATGGTTGATCTTGATTGCTAACTTGGTCAGTGTGAGAGATGCCTAGAAGTTTAGTAAAGCACACATTTGGGTATGTCTGGATGGGTCATGGGGGTGTGACCCAGGGGACCATGGCCTTCTGTCTTGGGCTCTTTCTCTGCTCTCTTGTTCTGGGATGGCATGAAGTGAGCAGCTTTGCTCCACTGTGTCTTCCCACCACAACTTTTCTGTCTCGAAGCAAACTGACCACGAAACCTGAACCTAATTAAATCTTTCCTCCTGTCAGTTATATGTGTCAGGTGTTTTGTCCCAGCAATGGAAAGCTGTTTAATACACTCTCAGATAGAGGAAGCTGATATCTCTTGTCCTTGCTCTGTGTGTTCCATCTGCAGCACAGGGACAGTTTCCCAAATTCCCTTGCCCTCTGGTTTCTGGTTAGGTATGCCAGGGGGAGGAGACAGAACTGGGTGTTTATGCTGTGGGTTGGATGTGCCCCTTCACAAAAGATCATAATTCCACCAGGCAGTTGTCCCTCTACTGTGTCACTTTCTTCGAAGCCTTGGGCTGACAAGTGACCCCGAGTGCCCTTGGCCCTTCACAGTTCCTTAAGTCCTTTTTTGACTTCGAGACAAGTACTCTGTCCACTTTCCTCACCTCACTCACCCTGAGTGTAAGACTGGCTTCTTTCCAGAACATAGACCAAGTGACTGGCAAAGCCACATAATGAAAAGCAATGGAGTTGGGATGGGAGCCAAGGTCACTTCTAGGCTGTGCTTTTTCCATGACATCCTGGGACTCATGTCCAGCTGTGCATGGCAGCCACCAGCAGGCTGATTAGCAAGTTTCTCATTCTTGTCTGTATCTGACATGTCCTTGGGTTTCATAAGAGCAAGGAAAAACATTACCATTCAGGGAACTGAGAAGATCTTGATAGGGTGCAGTGAGGGTGACAGATGGCCTGCCATTTAGGGCCCGCATCTATAAACACTGGCTGCTGAATTCCAAGAAAGGGATTCCCTGGGGGTCTGCCTCAGTGTTGGCCAGTTGTGGGCATCATTATCTGTAACAGATGGAGGGCTCTGGGCCACTGAACTGGCCTTTTCAGTGACAGCCCTTCAATCAGTGTCAGACAGTGTCTCTGCACCCACCGTGGTGGAGCATTGTATGACTGAGGTGGTAAAGGTGTCCCATGGGCAGAACCCTGCTTCCCTCGGCCTAGGCAATCAGCCTCTACAGTCCTGAAGCCCAGGGAAGCTTTGGGGGCTGTGGGGATTCAAGGGCCCCAGTAGCAGGTTCAAGCAGGTCATGAGGCTGCAGGAAGAAGTCTCAGGGCTTCAGTGCAGCAAACTCTCTGGTTATTGAAGATTCAAGCAGATGCCTCTACCCTTCAAAGAAGAGGTCCTTGGTGCAGAGGGGGAAAATGGATACTAAGGTATAAGGGAAAATTACCACTACCTGGTGATACTGCAAAATTTTATTCAGTTTCCAGCACAGAATCAGTGGGCTAGCTTTGATATATAAAATGTAAAATAGATTTATGCATGTTCATGGGGGAAAAGATGCAGAGAGAAAGAGAACAGAGAAAAGAGATGGAAGGAAACAGACATAGAGGCAAGAAGTGAACAGGGACAGCAAAGCAGGGGGCTCAGCTCTGCCCAGGGCTCTGGGACTAACATGGGTTGATATGTGAGTGGGTACTGGGAAGTGGACCCTGTGAGTGGACAGTTCCCAGGGTAGGCCAGCTCAGCCCAGGACAAATTCACTGCTCCGCATGGACTCCTTTCAATTTACTTTAAGGGGAAGGTCTAGAAGACCCAAGGAGAACACGGACAAGATCAACTTCATAACAAAAGTAAAGCTGATTTGTACGTTTAATTTCTTGAATGACACGGTGAAGTTAATATAGTATTTTCTTACTACAAAAGTATTTTTTACAGTTGTGTCTTGTTCTCTTACTGTGCCTCAGCTGATAAAGAGCACAGGAGCAAGGCATGATGCATCAGAGCAGGTGTCACTGTGCCATCTTCTGGGTAAAAGGCTGCTTTGGTTTGGACTTTGGTATGAGTCTGACTTGAGACTTGCAGTTGCCACTTGCAAATGGAGTGTCCTTGGCTGTTTGCTCAGTTTCTGTTTCTTTACCTCAAACAGGTCAGAGTGTTTCCAAGGGATGAATGAGGTTGTGCATCTCCATGTGGGAGCCACGTTAGATTTAGGGAGGATGCAGACCCAATGTATGTACTGACTCTTGCTCTTAGCTGACTGTGTGCTCAGAATCCGGTGAGCTTCCTGGAGAAGCTGGCTGCTCTCCAGGGCTTTGTCTTTACCATCCCCAAACTAAAAGAAAAAATGAAACAGAGGCCTGGACTAGGCAGCAAGGCACCCTACTGCATGTATCCTCCACTTTCTGCATGTTTAGGGCTTCAATTGAGGGAGTAGCTATGCAAAAACCAGAGAAAGTACAAACGATAGGGCAGGTATTTTGTGATTTTTAAAATGTGGGGCCTTTGTTAAGGGAGTTGGAGACTACAGCTTCTAACAGTGGCCGAAGGGAATCCTACTTCTTTCCTTCCCAGAACTGAAGAAAGCAGGCCTGGGGAGCAGCACAGCCCTGATGTACCCACCCACTTGGGATCTAGAGCAGAGAAACCAAGCCCAAAGAAGCCAGCCATCTAGGATGGAGAGCGAAGAGGAAGACTTATAGGTGGGTCCTGTTCATACTTGTTTGTAGCACCATTTAAGCCCTTTCAGTATTTGAAGAAACTCTATAACATCAAAAATACTGTTTTCTTTTCAGGGAGATCTTAGGTTCCAAGGTCAATATTTCTGGGTTCCTCTTAGGGAAGAAAGACAGCTTTTTATCAAGTTAAGAAAGTGCTAATGCCTCCCTCTGCCCTACGCTATTCCTTTCTTCCCATGCATAGCACGGAATGGGCCACTATAATAACTGATGTAAGAACTAGTCATATTCTTTATAAAAATAGAAAAAGGCAACATTATACCCTACATAATGCTATTGGTTTTCATTTTGTTTATTTCATCACTGAGTACACTTTGCACATTGGAGTTTTGCTCACTTGAAACTATCACCCCACACATTTTCTTAATTTGTCTTATGACAGCTAACAGAGAGCTCTCACTTTAACAAAGAGTCCGGGTCTGCCCCCTTAGACCCAGGACTGCACCAACCCTGAGAGAAGTTGGACATTGAACCATAGCTTATGGCCAGGGGGTCAGAGACCATAGCATGAGAAGGGAGGATCACAGTGTGTTCACAGCATCTGGGAGAGAACAGGGCAGGAGGGGGTTTCTCAGAGATACATCTGCTTCAGGATGATTGTCTTAGTCACTTTCCTGCCACAGGGACAGAATACTGGATGCCCATAACTGGAGAGGTTTATTTGGTTCTCAGTTTCCAGTGGGTTCAGTTCAAAGTTGGCTGGCTCCCAGCAGAAACAGGATGATGGAGGGGCCTGGCAGAAGGAAGTTGCTCAACCCATGGCAGCCAGGAAGAAGAGAGAATGGAGGAGAAAGCTCAAGACTGCACCTTTCCAGATCACATTCCCAGTTACCCACTTACAACCAGGCTCCACCTGCTAACAGCACATGGAATTACTGAACTCATGAGTGCATGAATGAACTGGTGCATACAGTGTTCTCGTGATCCAGCTGCCTTCCAAACACAACAGGCTTTGGGGGCATACTTTAGATTAAACTGTAGCAGCAGTGCAAATGCTCCAATATGCTTGGGCATTGCTGTGTAGACATCCTGGTGTTGCTCTCAGTGGAGGGCATAGCAGGGTGCTGGCTCTGCTGGGAAAGCTTGCGAAGAGGGAGGAGCACTGTGCCTTTCCCACCTGGCTGACATCATCCAAGGAACATTTGGGCCCAGTTATACCTAGAGGGCAGACTCCTCCACATCTCAGCACAGGAGTCAGTGAGTTGTTTTGTATCATGTGTGACTGAAATTGTCCTACTAGTTTAGAAATGAGGAGAATGGTTAGGAATGGTCCTGTGATGGACCTTACACCTGAAGCACCAAGCACAGAGGAGGACCCTCGGTGAGAGATGGGACAGCCCTGGCCAATACCTCCCTGACTCAAGCAATCAAAAGAGTTCTCAGGTGAAGTATAATGGGTAGGAAGAACAAAAAATTCAAGGAAAATGGAGTTGGTTTCTGATCCCCCGGAGTCCTAGCTGGGACTCTCTTGGGAAAGCTATTGTACTAGCTGAACTTTAGCTTTCTCATTTGCAAAGAAGAAGTGGTAAAATACTAGTCCTGTGTGAAGGTCTGATGCAGGTGCTCTGGGCCATGAAAGACACGTCCACACCACCCAGCAGACTTTCTGGACTCTGCCTTTCTCCCTTTATAACGCTGTTGGTCTTCATTCTGCTTTCCTCAACAGTGATTGCACTGTGGAGTTTTACTCACTTCGAAGAACCATCCCACACAGTGTCCCCTTTACTCTCAAGAAGACATTTTTCCTTTGGATTTAGGAGGCTGCCCTGCCATGGAGGAGCAGCTGAGGAGACTTGAGACTGATATTTAAAACTCATCTTTTATGTTCCAGTTTTCATGCATATGTTGCCTCATTTTTCTCCACAACCCTCCAGCTGGGATTACCAGTTCCGTTTTTAGATGTGAAGCTTAGTTTTTGCAAAGCTGATTGGTGCAACTTGGATTACACAGCCAGTAACTTCTGGAGCCTGGAGTCCAATAACGAAGCCCCTATGCAAGTGGGAATGAGAGGTGGGTGGTGTTGCCTTAGCATTAGGACTTTCCTGGGAGGCTCCCAGCTCCCATGAATGGGAGCTGGCAGAAGCCTGGAGCTCCCTGTCTCCTACCCCAGCAGGGGCTTTTGGTTCTCAGTGCTTGGTGCTTCAGCTGCAAGGCCAGCATGTGCCGCCTACCCACCCCTCCACTATATCTCTCATAGGTTCCCTGAGCTCATGAGAGGGCCCCAGTCCCTGCCTAACTAAGTCTGTGTTTCTTCCATCCAAACACTGGCAAAGCCACCTCCTCTTCCCCCCACCTCTCAGGAGGAGGCGCTCAGAAGCAGTTGAGCTGACCACTCAGGAAAAAATGCAGCTCAGACTGCTGAAGATTTTCTCTGGTAGCTGTTTGAGGAAGCAGGAACCAGAAAGCTGCCTATAACTGAGAGAAAACCAAAGCCCTTCAGTTTTAATTTTTATTAAAGAAGAAGATCTGCACAAGCCCACACATATCCTCTTCTTAAGTGGAATAAAATTATAAATGGATCGACTTCTCTGGGGGCAGACTGTTGCTGGAGTCTTAGCTTCTTGTTCATCCCAGGGATATATATATATATATATATATATATATATATATATATATATATAATCTTGTATATAAGTATAACCCTACCTATGGTGCACTAGACATAGTGTCAGATACTGGGGAGATGAAGGTACATAATATACAATCCTTGTCTTTAAGGAGGTCCCAATTCATGAGGAGGTGGGATAGGAGACAAATAGACAAATAGGTCGGTGCAGGATTGTAGTAAAGAACAGCCCATGTGCAGTACATGGTAGCAAGGGCACAGAATGGGCTGAGCTGGCCATGCTGTTTGGGAAGTGGCCTGGGAGAGGTGGAGTCTGACCTGACAAGCACATGAACAGTAGGAACCAGTGAGGTGCAGAAGGGGAGCTGGCGGGCAGAAGGAGGGCTTCATTAGAAGAAGTAGCTGGCTGGCTGCAGGTTCAGAAGTAAGAAAGACCATTGCTTTGGGATGTTAAAGTAGCTTTGCTTAGTTCTCAGGCTATTAGTCTTTCTATGTGTCCCACTCTGGGAACTTTGTAGCTCAGTGTGTTTGTCTAAGGGAGTAGAATATTATCGATCCGCAACTTTATGACATTTGACATTTTATAAACATTTTCAGAGCTAATATTTCATTGACTCTCCCAATGGTGCAATAAAAGAGGTATGTGTGATCATGTTGCTACAGTTGCAATTTCACAAATGTGAAAACCAAGGTTTAAGAGATGTCTATGCCTCTTTCTTCTGAGCGTAACAATGTTCCATGATGGATTTACAATTTGTATGAGGTTTTTTACTGCAGGGCAACAGATAAGGCAAGTTTAGCAGCTTTAAACCACACATTTACTATCCCACAGTGTATGTGAGCTGAGTTCTCTGCTTCAGCTATTTCAGGCTGCAGTCAGAGGGCAGAGGGCTGTGGTCTCATCTGGATGCTTGAGTAGAGAAGAATATGTTGTCAAACTCTCTCCATTGTTGGCAGCATTCATTTCCTTGTACCTGCTAGATTTGTAGTAGCTCACCTCTTTGAAGACAGGGGAAGAAGCCAGCTCATCATGGATCTTATAGGCCATTGCAGTTGCTTGGTTAAATTGGAAGTCTTGCAAGATGACTTGGTGATGCAGAGGATGACATGGTTGTCTCTGTGTTTTGCTTCAGGGAAGCCCCACAAGTTGGAGGCACAGAGGCCAAATGGTACACTTAAAGGCAGAAAGGACAGTGTTTACTATGAATAGATTGTGGGGCTCAGTCAATGAAGGGTCATTTCAGGGCATCCATTATTTTGTTAACCGTGCAAAATATTTCACTTGTCTTTTAAACCCAAGTTTAAAGCAAGGGCCAAAGCTATAGCCTGCCGGATACAATGGCCTAGGTAGCTGGAGAACAATTTATTGTTTACTTAGGAAGTGAAAGGAGAAGCTAGCTTTCTATGGTCTTTGTCACACACACCAAGGTGGGGAACTCTTATAGCAGAAAACGTGCCCCCCAGCACGTTAGATGCCCAGGTAATAGTTCCTGTTACAGTTCCTGCTACCACTGTCTCCTAGAAATGGCTGTTCACTGATGCATAGTGTAAGAACCAATCAAAGACAGCCAAGTATTCTGCTTCTTGCTTGCAACTCCGTAAAAACCTTGGGCCCTTGGGACCTTACATTTTGAACAATAATTGATTTCTTGTCAGTGCTGCTCAATTTAAAAAATCTGCCTCTAAATCCTAAGTGTCCTTTTGGTATTTCTGTTTGCCATGGCACTCTCACTCCACTGGGGACCTTCCATACCACTACGGCCAGGTGACAGTGTTTGGGGCACCTTTGCTGAGTGGAGTTACGTGGTTTGACAATCTTTGCTCTGGTCTCAGGGAAGCTTCTGACCTCACAGGACCCAATAATCATGAGTGTTACAGATGCAGAGTGGATTCTCATAGACCACCAATCTCTTAGTGGTCTTGAAGGAACACAAAGCACGCTCCCAGCTGTGGTCTGAGGCTGTGTCTGTGTGGGACAGAAGAAACTGTGTAAGGTCACCAGGGCATCCTGAAGGAGTCTCCCTTCTACAGTATCTGGTATTCTAATTGAGAATAATCTGATAGCAGATGCATGACTCTATTATTATTATTATTATTATTATTATTATTATTATTAATTTTAAAGAGAATAAAACAAAAGAGGGCGGAACAAAGCAGACCAGACCAGAACAACATAAGCAACATAGCACTTCACAATAAGACAACCAGACATTAACAATAGCTATCAAAATATCTCTTTCTCTGCTATAGTTGAGCATAGTTTCATATACCATAATATCATTCATACCAAAATAGTATAAAACCATTCAAAACAGTGAAAGAATTACAGAACATTCTGAACTGAATAATAGAGAATGATCAATGGCTACTATAATATCTCATTTTCAATAAAAATTTGTTTATACTATCACATATATTAAAATCCCAATAAGACACAACATTGATAGAACCAATGGTAATAGCAGAGTAGAAGCATGGTAGAACTTCTAAGCAAGGCAATATTAAATCAGCAATGGCTGCCATAATGGTTTGTTTTCTGCAAAATAGCTGTTCATACCATCATACATAACAAAGTCAAACAAAACAGATTAAAACCATTCCAGCTGATGAATGAAAACATTGAAAGCCTTCAAAGCAATGAAATGGGAAATCATTCTTACCATAAAATCTTATATACTCTTACCAACTCTCATATTAGGGAGACTATACGGTATTTACACATGTGAGTTTGGCTTATTTCACTAGAAAGGGAGCCAAGAGCCTGCAGGGGAGTGGGGATTGCGCGAGGTGAGTCCCAGTGCCATGGGGGAGAGTTGGAGACCTACGCTCCTGGCGTTTGAGTTTCTGGGGAGCTACAGGGGATGCTGGGCTGGGCCCAGCAGATTCCAGGGCCTCAGTCCATCATGCCCAGCAGCCTTCTTTCACTTCAGGAGGCAGAGACCATGCAGGAGGACTCTGGGCTCATTTGGGCTGGCCTGGGGAGAGCTTAAGACCAGCACTGCAAGATGCATGACTCTTACTATGTACTAAGTGGTTTGCATGTATTAGGTCATACATTTAATCTTCATAGCAAGTTTGTGATGTAAGATTTTATTTTAAATCTCTGTTTTCAGATGAGCCACACAGGGAATGAATAATTCACCCAAAGTAGCGAGGAGTGCAGCTGAAATTGGATATGTGAGAGCAGACATTGTGTTAGTTTCATCCACTATCTCCCTGGAAAAAGAAGACTGTATGGCACATACTGGAAAATAAATATCAAAGAATTAATTGAAGAAGAAGATGGAAATTAATGAGATTTGAGGTTACTGGATATACATCATGAAGGAATTGGAGGGAGGTGAGTAACTCTTCACTTTCTTGCCTGGTGATTAGAGTATTTGTGGAGTCACCAAATGAGGTAAGGTATTAGGAAAAAGAATCAATCTGAGGGGCAGGCAGGAGCCCACTTTTCAATGGTTTGTTCTCAGGGTGTTTGTAGAACACTCATGCAGTGTGGCAACATACAAAGCATTATTGAGTAAATAAAGAAAAATGCGATACATTTTTTTTAGGATCCTCACAGAGGTATCAGAAATGTGATCACAATTTGATGGTGCAGTAAAGTGGGAGAGAAAAAGAGGAAGAAGGGGAGGAAAAGCGAAGCCTCCCATTTCAAGTAGCATTTTGTCATCCTGTGATAAAACTCTTTCACAGCACTGAAGAGGAAGTGGAATCATTGGTTGGACCTGGGGAAGCTATTCTAGTCTTGACGCTGAAGCAGTAGGGTGTCTGGGATTGAATCTATTCTGGTTAATAGTTCTTTCCAATTGTTCTCTCAATTAGGCAATGTTTCATCTCTCTGCCTTACTGGGTTTCCTTAGTTTTTTGAATAGTTCCTCCCTATAATTGTCTGCTTTCCATAATTAGCTGAAAATGCTGTTCACCTGCTTCTGGAGTGATGTCCATGTGATTTTGGTAATGAGAGACCCTATTGAGGTGGACATGAGGGAGGACCCAAGAAGTCTATGGAGATACAGACTCATGTGTTCACCTTAAGTGGGCATGACTGGGTGGTAATGAACTCCACAGAGATGAAAGGCCTTTGAGGATACATATTATTCCTCCAAAAGGAGGGTGAAATTGCACTGGGAGCTGTATGCCCATACTTCTTTCACTTCTTAGCAAGAGAGATGGGTTTATACGATGGGGGGATTTTGAAATTGAGAGAGAATTTGAATGGTTAAAATGACAGCCATTTGGTTAATCAGGACAATGCCTGTGAATTGTGCCTGAAACACCAGATCTCTATCCCTGTGTGGCTCCTCACCTTTGGAAGATTGGAAAATCTCCTAAACTGCTGTTGGGCTGATCAGCATTTATCACCACTCACTCTGCTGAGCCTAGGGAAGTAAGCTTAGAAAAGCGGATAACACTGCCACTAATACACAGGGTTCTCATTTTAGTCATACGGCAAAGTAATACCACATACATCGTCACTCTCTTTTTTTGCCTTCATGGCTCACTTTACCTAAGTAGGTCAAGTGTCTGACACTCTCGATGTGGAGTTTAAAGGACGCATGATTCCCATGCCTGCACAATAAGCTGTCGGAAGCTCAGAAAGACCCACTGTGTTGGAGGTCTCGTTCCCACCACACACTTACTGGAAGGCAAGAGTGTATCTGTCTGTAGACATCCCTGTCATGGAGGGAAGAAAGATGGAGACAGTTTTGAGGGTGGGCCCTGGCTCAGTCCTGGCTCAACATAGCTGTTAGTCTACCACAGGGAATTTCTCTGGGGCTCTGCATCCTTGTCTGTCAATTAGTAGAGCCAGCCTGCCTGCTTCCCAGGCAGGTGAAAGGATTGGCTAATCTGTCAGATTCTGTACAACTTTAAAGCAGAGATGTAATTATACTGGAGGTATTTGAACCTGAAGCCTGATATATAATTGCTTCTCTCCACACGGGAAATATGATGAGGCACTTGCTCATTTCTTTTGCCCAGCAGGGAATAGCAGTTATCTAGGGGCATCTGGCTTGGCTTTTAATCATGCCCAGGTGCTGTAGGAGGCTGGCAGCATGGAGCCTTTTTAGGTGCCCCTTCATGATCTCCACGTGTAGAGACAGAGATAAGATTATTTACACCTCATTCCATTATTCACAGCCTTCTTGGAATGTAGCATTAAATAATTCAGAGACCTTACAAGCTTTGGGGATTGATGGTAAAGCTGATAGCTTTGCAAATACAGCATCAGCAGCTGCAGAAAAGCCCAGTTCCCATACAAACACGCATGAGAACAATTGCTGCGTACTAAGTACCTATCAGAACCTTGGAGAGAGCCAGCTCTGTGGCCTAAAACGACCTGGATCCCAGCAATGGAGGGTGTCGCTGGGTGTAACAGTGCCTGTCCTACAGCTCTCTAACCTAAAGGTCCAAACTGGCCACAAGTGTCAGGGTTCTCTGTAGTCCTTGTGCAAGTACAGTCCCATGCAAAGTGTTGGAGGATTTTTGTTATGTAACTGAGTGTTTTTTTTTTTTATTCAATTAGCTATTTATTGTCTATTCTCCAACACAAATGGGAAAGGAGAATCAATGGGACTTAGAAGACCTGGCTTACCAACAAGCCTGGGGCTTTCTTTTCCATGGGAACTTGTAGAGGTAAAAAAAAATAATCAGGGAAAATTGGGCCCAGGGAAGAAGCAGAGAGCTCCAGTTAGGCTCACTTTCCCCTTAGCTGTTATACTCTCAGTCCCTGCACTTGGCTCCTGGCTCCATGAGTGCTTAGGCTCTCCTAGCTGTGATGCTCTCCCGTAGCTCCTCCTCCACGGCCCCCACTTCCCCTCAGTGCTCACTGAAGGTCTGATAAGGCCTTGCTCCTATCCCAGTCTCCAGCCCCAAGGACTCCCCCAAGGCCGGATGGATGCCCTTGTTCCTGGCTTCAGATGGCCATCACTAGTGGCCAAAAAGAAAGTTTGAAGACTCATTATTAGCTAAACTACCAGCTTTTAAGGAATAAAGAGCATAAAAATCAGCACTCTCAGATTCCAAGCAGCAAAGTGACAGCAGGGTCCCAGACAACATGTGGGGTGCTCTGTTTGAACTTTCTGGCTAGGGGCAAGGGCGTGCTTTGCTGAGTGAGTGCATTGGGTGAGGTCAGGTCAGGCCTGTTGCTTCAGGGAGCTTGGGCAGTGAGGCTGCAGTGAAGGGCTGAAATGCAAGGGGATAGCCATCCTGAAGGTGCAAACCCAAAGCACCCGTGAATCAGGACAAGAGGCAAGAAGTAGGGTGCGTTTTTGCCAACACACACCTTGTAACGATCACAAGGAGAGGGGGCTGGGGCAGAAGAGGCCTCTGAGGCTTCTTTTGCTGTGGCAGGGGTCCCTGGAGAGGTACCTGCAGCCTTGCTGGGAAGTGCACAGGGGGCCAGGGGAGCACAGTACTGGTTTGGAGCAGGAAACTGAGGGGCATGGGATGAGGGCTGGTCTTAGAAAGGAGAAGGGGTGCCCTGTGAGATGGGAAAGGAGACATCTGGGGAGAGAAAGGTGTCCAGGGGTGGCTGTTAATGGAGTGGACAGGTTTGTGGCATTTCAGGGAGCAGCTTCCCCAGAGATAAATGTGAGCCCTGGATGGGAAACACGTTTTAAGTAAGGTCACTCAGAAGCCAGGGTCTTGGGCATACAGACGGGGAGCAGCAAAGAAGCTAATATCACTAGCGTCACACACTTTTAAGCTTCTATATTTCAAGCACCTGTTTCTTACTCCTCAGGATACCATGCTATGAAGAATGTGCTGCTGCTTTTGATTTTGCAAATGAGAAAATGGAGGCTCAGAGGGATGAATGAACATCACCAAAGTTACATGGCTGAAAGTGACACAGATCCTGGTCTTTCTATGATGGTCATGGCCTTTCTCGTATGCTCGTGCTAAGGGAACTGAGCATGATCTTTTCCCTCAAACACATCCTTGCTGTGTTTTATCATGCTCTGAATAACATGGATAATACATTTATACAAGCATGAAGTGCTTCAACCTTGGTTTTCCATGGCCTATAATTTTCTTATTTTATCAGATCCTGCTATGTAGGATCTGACACATACAGATCCTGTATGTACAGTAGTTAACACAGGACAATGAGTAGTAGCTAGTTTAACAGTGAAAATGAAATTAGTCAAAGAGGCCCAAGACCACACCATTGTGATTGGTACTAGATGTTTCTGTATTTTACTCCAAGTCTCTTGGTGCCTGATTA
The DNA here is from genome assembly GCA_004027295.1 of Dolichotis patagonum. Lineage (NCBI taxonomy): Eukaryota > Metazoa > Chordata > Mammalia > Rodentia > Caviidae > Dolichotis > Dolichotis patagonum. The sequence goes on from PVJX010003347.1 coordinate 38,873, forward strand.
TCCTTCTTCTGCAGTACTTCCGGTTTACTGGACTTACAAGGGGATTCATTGGAAGAGAAGTCTGCCTCTGTGATGTGCTTCCCAGCAACTCTCCATGCCCAGTGCTGCACCTTCATCTGTAAAGATGAAGTACAGGAGTGGGTATGGCTTTAGCATCATGCTAGATTCAGAGATGTCATCTCATTTAACTCTTGAAAAAAACTCAAAAACCAGAACCAAAAATAAAAAAAAAAAACCACAAATCTAGAAGGCAGGCCTTGCCATGGTCCCCATTTTACATGTGAGGAAGTGAGTTTGGTAAATGTAGTGCCTGGTTGCTATGGCTTATGTCTAGATGCTTCCCCAAAGCCTCATGCAGTCGTGGGTAGGGCTTTCCACAGTTCTAGAACTGTGATGCTGGGATTAAGCGTGTGATGATGGAACCAAGGGTTGTGATTACTAAATTAGCCCACTGATTGAGTTGGCAGAGTTCTGGGCATGGATAATGCGAAGCCTCACCCTGGGTGTGAGTGCTGCCCTCCCTAAGGGAGTGTAGCCTGGATAGAATATAAAGGACAGAAAGAAGGCAGCTGCCGTTGCTTGCTGCTTTGCTATTTCACTGCTGGCTTCCTTCCTGCCTCTGCCTTGCTGTGGACTCTTTCTCCTCTGCTCTGCCCCTCTGTCATTCCACCCTGCCTAGCAGCCAGCCAACCATGGACTGAAACCTCTACAAACTGTGAGCTACAACAAAGTTCTCACCCTTTAACTTTGGGTGTCAGGTATTTTGTCTCAAAAATGAGAAAAGTGACTAAGCCATTGGTCTTGTCTTAATCTGGAGCCAATCCCCTTTCTATGGTCTCTTGATCCTGACCATGCTCCCAGGCATTGGCTCTTAATGATCTACTTTAACAAATGTGGGAAAGAACTAGAAATTTCCCCTCCAAGTTTGTGAATTGTGCTGCTTTTGCTCAAACACTTCCTAATTGCACTGTGATGGTATTAATTTTATTAATTTTTTCCTACTAAATTGTACATTCTGAGACAAGGTCTGTGTGGTGACCATGATTCTGTACTTCTGGCACATTACAGATGCTCAAGAAATTTACATCAAGCGCATGAATTCTGTTTGCAATGGCACATATCATTGGTTCTCAAGAGTTTCACAAAACATGGAGTTGTGATTGAAACCAACTGTCCTTTCCTGAGTTGGCCAGTGCCTACTCTTTAAGAGGTACAGGGATCAGGGGGTATGAGTGTTTTGTCAGGATGGAGGAAGAGGTGAAATCTTTGAAGAAGCGGGTACCTGAGAAGTCCTGGGGAGGCCTGCAGCTCTTCTGAGGGGACCCCCTCCCAGCCCAGGAAGAGACTCAGCAGGGGAGCTGTGCTGGTCCTTCTGCAGCCTTAGCCCTTTGTGCAGGGAGGAGGCACTGGTCTGAGCTGTCACAGAGGCTGGTGTTTCCACACCTATGCCAGATGCATGGGACAGTTTGGAAGCTGCTTAATTTGGGCTGCATGGTAGGGCAGAAAGATCAAGAACACTGGAGATGAGGATCCAGCCCTGAACTCAGTCCCTGGTCTGTACTTCTGCATCCTTTGTAATTTATCTGACTCTGAAGCAGCTTTCTGAGCCTCGACCTTCGCTGGCCCTAGATTCCATTCACCTCCCTCTCTCAGGATGGCCCAGGAATACACTGATAAGCATTTACTGAGCACAGACCTGGAGCAGTTGGTATCATCACTTGGGCCTCAGGTTCTCTCCCGACCTCATAGGAAGTTAGTCTTCTTCCTGGGAAGAACTCACCAGTATGCTTTGCTTTGTAAGGTAGGTGAAAATACATGGTACAGAGGGGACCTTGGGACTCTTCTGCCTGGGTGTGACTCTTAGCTCTACCTTCTCTAGTTTTGTGACCTAGGCAGTGTGCTAATGGCCAACCGCCTTGGGATTCTGTCTGCACCGCGGGGATTGGAGGTCCGGTAAGTGAAGTGCTAAGTGCAGAGCCCTTGCCTTGGCGCCTGGCACGTTGAGCTCCTCCTTACAAATTCTGACCCACAGGCTTTAGGCTGTTTTAGATCAAGGAAATAAGCATGATGGATACACTTGGTACAATGTCACAGGAGCTAGATGCCACTTGCTAACTACACACCACAGCTGTCAGTGACATAAGTACTCCTGAGCCAACCAGGATTTTCACACTTCATGACAATGTATTACTTATCTTTTCTGCTATCTTGTTGGCCTAGCAAACTCCTATTCATCCTTCAAAGTCTGCCCTGCTATTCCATGTCCCCACAGCGCTGCTGATAGTTTCATCTTCTGCTTCCTCAATTCTCACAGATGTTCAAATGCCCAAGAGCTGTTCTATCATGGTCTGGGTGGCATTTGTTTCTCCACCCCATGGCTGTGGGCTTAGAAGGCTTCATTCTTTTGGTTTCTCACAAGACCCCCTTAACTCTATGTGTAGCACAAGGCTTGGCATGTGCCCCATGATCTGAGCTGCCTTGAAGATTCAGTGATGCATAAGAAATGAAAGAATGCTGTTTGGAAAGAGCTACCAGGCCTTAGTGCAGAAATATAACTAGGCTATGAACTGAGATTTAAATTACTTGCTTTCTTAGATTTTTAAAGAAAAATCTCTTAATAATAAAAAAACCCCCTCACCATCAGGTTGTGCAGATGCAAGTAATTTTTTTCCTCCAAGAATTTGTTTTCTGCCTCATTAATAGAAACTCTCCCACATATTACAAGAGGAACTTTTTTTCTTTCTTTTTTCTGGAAAGGGCAGTTAAGAAATGGACTGTGCTCTACTTTTTCATGAGCTTGGAACAGATAATTACTTAAAGCTGAATGGTGGTTGGGCTGCTGATAATCCAATTAGGGTCATGGGCATAATTGCTGATGCACACCTGCTGCCTTTGATCCTCTGGGGCTCCGACTTCGGAAGTTGGGTCTTCTGGTCACCTTGTATCTTTCTACATTTGAGGGTGTTCTTTGCTTGGCAGACAGGAATGAGGTAACACTGAGAAAATAGGAAAGGCATTTGGGTTGTTATTGGAGTAATGATCTTTATGCTTATGCAGATATATTAATGTATGAAATAGAAAGAGATTTCTCGAGACTTTGATGTGGGTGCAGTGTCTTCTCTCTTGCACTGGACACCTCCTGACTTGCCACACGATGAGGTGGTGGGTTCTCTCTTCTGCACCTGTACTTTGCCCAAGCAACACTGCCAGAGTAAGCAGGGTGCTGAAGTCTGTGACTGACTATGTTGAATTTATAAACTTCCTTTTCCAGTCTTCTCCAGACACTCGAAGATGAATTGGCAAGGCTGAGCCCTCAGCTGTGTGACAGGACATTTGTTTCCAGTCCTGGCAATGAGAGGCCTCTCTATTCACCTCACCAAATCTCAGTGTCCCCACATAGATGGAAGGAGGTGGATTAGACCCAGAAGGCACATGCCACTGGCCTGAGGGCCTCAGTCATGTTTGGCTGATGTAGTGCTAAAAAGGTCAAATTCATTGTCAACAAACATAAAAAATTCAAAATGTTTCAGAAAACAAAATTTCTGCCTTCCATTAGAAATGGGACAAATCTAGCCACTGTAGGTCCACATTTCTATACAGAGCTGAAATTCCATTCTTTTGATGAGTTTCCTCTTTTGCATTTGTTTCACTCATTTCTGGTACCAGCCTAGCCCTTATAAACATTCAGTTTCTGGCCCCTGGGGTAAGAGATCTTGAAATTCCCTTCTGAATTTGTCAGTATCTGTCTAAGAGACATCAGGTGGTGCTTCTTTATCCTTATTTGCCGTTGGTTCTCATTTTATAGATGCAAAAGTTAAGGGTCTGCAAAATCAAGACTGTCCATGGTCTGAAAGTAGCCCTAAGACCACGTGCCTTCTGACTCCCGCTTGGTGGTTGTCTCCAGGAATTTATTTCCAGTTCATACACAGAGCCCTTGACCTTGTGTGTACCTACACCAAACAGAAGATCTGGATGTACAGAAATAAAAGCAGACAACCTTTAGAAACCGCTAAGAATGAGCTCCAGTTACCACTTAGCAAAGTGTTCTCAAACTGAAGCTGCTGACTCAGACTGATCTCAATTATGAGAATACCCTCAACCACTTTGGGGAGATAGAAAAAACAGAAAATCCTTAAATTTTGAGCGTGTATCCATTTTTGCATTGTTTTGCTCCTGATTTTGGAAGTATGCAGAAGGAATCCTTATTAAAGTGGTCAGTGTGGAACAGCTATGGTTCTTGGGTTTGTGAATTGCGTGTGAATCTTGACTCTGCTTGCGATATAGGGATGAGAACTCAGTGCCCTTGGATGTCTTCTGTGTGTGTCAGGTGTTTGGTGCAGTGGCTGATACTCAGGCCCAGCTGCACATGTGGTGCCTGCTCCTTGTGTTCCACACACTTGCTCACTGGGTGATACTATGCCCATTTACATTTGTAGAGTTGAGTGTCAGTGTGAATACGAAAGTCACTTAAGCTTACATAGCTAACAAATGTTAGAGTTCTGCATAATTTCAAACCATAGAATTTTTTTTTACTCCAATTGTTTCTGCTCATTTGTACTCTAAGTCATGTTCTTTCCTAAATTCTGAGTCTCAGTGTCTCTTTTACAAAATCAAAGGAATGGACCAGATTAACTTACAGTTCCTTCACCCAACCTTCAGCTTCTGATTTTAACTAATGCTTGAAGAGGAAAAAGATAGCATTGAAAATAAAATCTTAAACCTAAACTTATCTAACTTTTGCTTAAAAAGAATAAGATAATTAAAGTAATTTATGTGAGTATAAAGAAAACAGTTGCTTATCTTTTATATTTTATTTCAGTTCCTCTCTTTCACATGTATAGGACAAACAGTTGTGGAAAAAATAAATATCCTCTACCTGTTCCATGGTCCCAGTTTGGAGTCAGAAAATAGTTCTGACAAATCATTATTGATGAGGATAAGCCCGGGGTCACAGGAACAAAAAGCCCAGCTCCTTGTATTAGCATGCAGCCGGCAGGAGACAAAGGGGAGTGATATAAAAAGGAGCTTGAACATATCCTTTGATTTTTAAAATTAGTCACAGGAGCTTCTTCCTTTTCCCCTGCTGGGGAGATTATTGCAGGGGTAGCAATGAATGGTGCTCAGTAACTTCTTAATCTCTTCTCTTCTCTTCTCTTCTCCTCTCCCCTCCTCACCTCGCCTCGCCTCACCTCTCCTCTCCCCTCCCTCCCCTCCCCTCCCCCTCCCCTCCCCCTCTCCTCTCTCTCTCTCTCTCTCTCTCCCTCTCTCTCTCCCTTTATTTTGGTGATAAAAATTATTAAATTTAACATTGGCCAGCTGGACCCAGTTTAAATGACCCCAGTGTTGAGTGTATCTTTCAAAGCATCTTAGGACCCCAATTAAACGTACCCTTATTTACCCCATCAGACCTGGTCAGGTGTTGCTGTTGGGCGGCCCAGTCACAGAGATTCAGAAGAGCTTGTTCCGTCTGGTGCTTATTGGCCCTGATGCCCACAGTGATCTTGTGAATAGGAGTCTGTTGCTGTCTTTGATCTTCTTCATGGCTGACTCTACTTCAGAGGATTTTGATGATGGAATAGTGGTCAGAGTCATTTCTTCTACTGGTGCTTGTCTTAGGTTACGTGCACTGCCTTGAGACTCCCAGAGCCCTACTCTGTCTGACTCTGGGTGTTACAGCCTTCAGAACTTTTGTGTTGGCTTCCATCATGCGAGGCCTTAAGATTTCCTTCCATGTTTTCAGCACCATCTTTGTGAAATTCCTTTTTATTTTTAAAAGATAACTTTTTCCCTCTGTAAGAATAAATATAGTATTATTTGTGGCACAAAATACTAGAAGTTATTTATAAAAATTGTAAGCACATCATCAGATATAACTATATATATATATCCTTCCAATTTATATTTAGCACTATTCTTAATATATACATATCTTGCTGAATATAGTTTTGTACTCAGAGTTTTTATTTATCTTTTATGGGTGAGCACTTCTCTCATGCCTCTGTATTTTTTTTAAAGATGACTTTGACTTTGATGCTTGTACCCTTCAGACATAGATCTGCAGCAATGAGTGCAGATCCCACGTTAGCTTGTTTGTAGCATTTTACTATCGTAGAAGATGCAGCTGTAAGTATTTGTGTATGTTTATCTTGACTCAGTGTCTGACTATTTGAGCTGCCACATAGTTTTCAAAAATTAAAACATGGGGCAAAGTGTCTCCATGGTGAGTTTTCCTGTTGCTGGACACAATACCTGACACTCACAACTTAAAGGAGAGGTTTAATTTGGCTTAACTGTAAGAGGATTCAGTCCATGGTCAACTGGCTCCAAGGCAAAAACATCATGGCATGGTGGAGCAGAGCTGCTTAATTCATGACAGCCAGGAAGCACAGTAGGGGAACTGTGGGAGAGACAAGAGGTGATGAGGCAAAGGGCCAAATATAACACCCAGGGTCACATCTCCAGGACTATGCTGCTCCCATCCCTGGGCAGATTCCCAAAGGTGGCCAAGCTGATACTCCACCCTGTCAAAATGTTCCATTTTCTCAGACCCCAATCTTGACAGGTTGCATGTCTTAGTTCTCTTCCTTATTATACTCTGCCCTTTGGGGAAATTCCAAAGCAATTTGGCAAGTGCTTACAGCTTCACTAGATAGGGTCTCTTCTAAGACATCTAGACTGTTCTCTGAAGTGTTCCCATGTCTCCTTTGCAGTTCTACCAGTTTGCCTCGTCTTTGCTATTATCTACTTTTCCTATGCTTTCCCCTCCTTGCCTGAGCTCAGTGCTTCCCAACCTTCATGCATTCAAAAACTACCTTCCATATACCAACTATACCATTGCCTTAGTGACTTAACAGTTATTTAATTTCACTTGGCAATGATAAGCATGAGAACATATGGATTTGATACTCTGAATATGTGTGTATATCAGTACATGTGTGTGAACAATTGTCTTTCCAATTCACATGGAAATAAACTCATAGGTATTGAAATAAAAAAAACCAAAATTTTTTCTACACCACCAAAAATTATCTCCCATGGTGACACACAGTCCTCATTTTGGAAAAACCTTCCTTAGCCACATCTTTCTCATATGGTACCTTCTACTTTCTGATAGACTGACTACTATCATCCCTTCAGTCTTCAGAGGGATTCTTGACCCTAGGTCTGAGTTAGGTTGCTCCTTTTGAGTTTTTGGCACCTTGTGTTTTTATTATCTTGCCCTCAGCATGTAGAATTGTAATGGTCTATTTGCTTACTGCCTAAAGAGGTATTTATTGAGTGCCTCTGTGTGCCAAGGTTCTTGTGAGAATGTAATGATTGTAGAAGAATGGTCACTGCCCTGAAGGGGCACATGCCACAGTGGTGTTCTTGCTTAGGTGCTGGACCCAGAGAAAGGCTTCTGGGTTGATCAGGGGCAAGGGCTGTACTTAGGGCTGTGTCAGAGAAAGTTCCAGATGGACAGAAGCCTGAGCTGAGTTCTAAAGAGGAGTCAGTGAGGAAATATCTATTTAATGTGAAATAAGGCAGTATACGAGAAATAGGAACAAACAAACACAGGAGACATACAGAAAATAAGCAGCGAAGTGGTATACATAAACCCACTCACATCAATGATTACATAAAGCATTCTAGTTAGAAGCAGTGACTATAAGACAATTAAAAACAACACAGGATTGCACTACATGATATCCATGAAAGAACTACCTTTGGGCTCAAAACACAAATAGGTTCAAAGTAAAGATAATGCTAAGATACACTATCAAAAAGTTACTATAAGAGAATTAGAGTGACTATACTAACATCAGACCAAATAGATTCTAAACTAAGAGAACACCTAAGTTAATTATGCTGGAGTTTAAAATAGAATTTATAACATACACCAATTTGAAATTTCAGAAAGAGAGAGGAAAGAGAATGGAGGTGACATTGGAAAGGAGTTTCATTGACTGACTGAGATTTTTCTTGCACTGATGAAAGACATACATTTAAAAGTGTGGAAGGTCTGATGAATCTCATGCAGAATAGAATAAAATAAAAAAAACATTTAGGCAAAGATTGGTAAAACTAGAGAATGTTAGGGATGGGAAATTAGTTTAGTAGTAGAATCCTTGCCTAGCCTGGAGGTAGTTTTTGTTTTAATCTCTAGTTCTGCAAACAATAACAACAACAACAATAACTGCAGAATACTAAAGACAACAACTGCATAATACTGAAGACAAAACAGAAGATCATAAAGGCCCAGAGAAAAATTTAGACAGTTCATAAAAGAATAACACATATTTCAAAAGCTGATTTCTGAGTAGCAACAATGGAATGTAATAGATGGTAGAATAGTGTCTTCAAAGTGAAAGGGAAGAATAACTGATAGTTGAGATTTCATTATTCAAGAAAAAAAGTCTTTCAAGAATGAAGGCAAAAGAAAGAAGTTTATTTTTAGATAGATAAAACTGAGAAACTGATCACAAACTAATCCCCAGGAAAGTGGTGAAAGAGGCTAATATTTTTTTAAAATTTTATTTTAAAGAGGGTAAAATTAAACACAACAAAACAGAACAAAACAGAACACCAGAAAGCAATGTAAAAGACATAAATTTCAAAGCAAGACAATCAGAGATCTTCACTATCTATCATATTGTCTCTTGTTTTCTTCCAAATAGTTGTCCATATCTTCACATACAGAGAATTCACAGGAGATAACAAAGAAGAAAACTGATCTGAACAGGATGAGGAAGGCATTTTAGGTCTTCAAGACCAGACAATAGGGAAGTCAACAACAGCTGTCATAGTGTCTCTCATTCTCTTCAAAACAGCTGTCCATACCTTCATGTATGTTGAACTTAAACAAAACAAAACAGACTAAAATCACTCTGAACAAAGAACAATAGTATTGCTGGATTTCACTTCATGATGCTATAGAATCAGCACTGGGTACCTTAGTGTCTCTTTTTCTTCACTTCATGATGCTATGGAATCAGCGCTGGGTACCTTAGTGTCTCTTTTTCTTCAAAGTAGTTGTTCATTTCATCATGTGTTATATAATTGGTTCTCATAAACTGTTTATAGGTTCTACACATGAATGAGTCTCTACATGTAATTCTATCCTTTCTGTATTAGAGGGAAAAACAAAACATAGCAAGACAAAACAAAACAAATTCCTATAAAAACATGAAACAAAAAAGTTATAAAATACCCCACAGTACAAGGTGATGTACAATGGTTACTGTATTGTCTCTTGTTATCTTCAATAGAATTGTCCATATCATCAGGCATAGTATAATTGAATATAGCACAACATAAAAATATTAATAAAAACAAAACATTGTAGATAGTGTAAAACTTCAAAAGCAGGTAATAATTAAACCAGAGTGGGTATCCTAGTGAATCTTGTCATTTTCAGTGTAGTTGCCTATTCTCTCAGACTTGATACTATCAGTCATAACAGATTTGAATATAATCTGTCAATACAAAACAGCAATCTAGAAAACCAGATTCAATTAAGATCAGTCATGATATAACAGTGTAAGTTATACAGGGCTTCAGATTAAGTTAATAGGAAATTAAGGATGATTACCATAATATATCCTGCTATTTTTGGGATAGCTGTCTGTGCCCTCAAATCTAGTACAAGTAGACAAACTGGAACAGAATATAATCCATCTAACCAGAATGGTGTGAGTAATGTGGGTTTTAGATCCTGATACACTATCAACAATATCCTCTGCCTTCTTTTTTTAGACTATTCCTTCCCTTTCACTCCCACAGGGTGCTGTGCATTTTGGGTCCCATCAACCCCCTCAGTTTTTATATTGGGGGCAAGCTGCTATTTACTTAAGTGGTTCTGAATATCTGGACTTGATCTCAAGTTGTATTTCTTTACCTACAAAAGCCTCAAGGATTTCCTTCATTATAGTTGAGTATTTCTCTACTACACATAAGTATCCTGTTTTTCCAACCTATCTGCAGGTGCTGGTCGAGTTGCCCTTATTTCTCTGGTTCCCTGTCACATAGAGCATTGTTTTCTCATACTTGATTTTGGGTCCATAAACCCTTTTTCAGGTTAATTATATTTCCTATGCAGAGCATCTTGGTGGACCCTACCTCCTGATCTACTCTGCCTGTCTTTCTTTCTTCTTTCTTTCTTTCTTTCTTTCTTTCTTTCTTTCTTTCTTTCTTTCTTTCTTTCTTTTTTCTTCTTTCTTTCTTTCTTTCTTTCTTTCTTTCTTTCTTTCTTTCTTTCTTTCTTTCTGTGTATCAAGGCCATCTATGTCAGAGATTATAGCCAACATTCTCTGCCTCATTTCTGCTATGCTATTTTTCTGCCATTGGTTGTCTACTTTTCTCCTTCATTCCACTGTTTGCCCCATTTATTGAGGCCTCTCTGCCACTGTTCCTGAAATCCTGGTATTTTGAAAAAGGCTAATATTTAAGGAGTATTAAGGTAAACCCAGATGGGAGATTTGGGATATAAGGAGAAATGGTGACCAGTAAAGTGTTAAATATATAAGTAAATAAAAGTAACCTTAATTATACAGGGAGGAAGGCTAGGCTCATGATGGTGCATGCTTAGAATCTCAGCACTTGGGAGGCTGAGGCAGGAGGACCACTGTGAGTTCAAGGCCACTCTTGGCTACAAAGTGAGTCCAAGGCCAGCCTGAACTGTGTAGTGGAACCTTATCTCAAAAGGATAAAACAAAACAAAACAAAACAGGAAAGACAGAATAGCATCTTGTGTTTTAAAAAACAGAATTAAAATACACAAGCATAATAGAATATAAACATCAGGAAGAAAGAAATAAATAAAAATGCTACAATCTCTTAAATTCTGAAATGCTAAGTGTGCTAAGGAAATACATTAGAGTTTCTAGGATGGGGGCTAAAAGAAGGGTAACAGGGGTATAACCTCCATGCCAGTGCTTAGAAATATGCAAAATGATCAAACCTTTAAGTTGTTATGGTTTGTATCTAGATGTCTTCCCAAAGCCTCATGCAGTCATGGTGGGCAGGCTTTTCAGAGGTCACTGAATCTAGACTTTGCGATTGAATCATGGCTCAATGCTGGGACTGCAGGTGCTAGTGTTACAGGCAACTGAATTAGATAGAAATATTATAGGCAGTCAGACAGCGCTATGCCCTTGAAGGAGCCAGTGCAAAGACTGGATACGTTGCAAGTTTGGGGAAGATAGACATCTCCCACTGTGGGCCAGACCTCAAAACAAAAGATCAAACAAATATACCAACATCCTAAGGATAAATACATCAGAGATTGATCTTCTAAATAGGCCTCTGTCACCCTGAGGAAGTCAGGAGTCACTAACTCAACTCCTTACAGGTACAGCCCTTGCTCTATATTCATGCTTGCTATGTGACTTGCTTTCGTATCTGTCCCTGACTTAATCAATTTTACCTGAAAAATTTTATTTGTAGTCTTATTGGTTGACCACAGTTCTGTCTTACCTCAAGCCCACCTTGTGAGTTCCCATTTTTTCCCCACCTTGGACTTGTTTCACCTTGTGATTTTCCTCTATAAAAGTCCCTAAAACATAGAGTCTTTAGCAACTCAAATGGTACCTCTTCTGTCTTGCTCTTGGACAGAAACTTTCTTTCTTTCAATAAATATATTTTGCTCTTAACCTTCATTATTTCTAAAATTCATTCTTTGATTTTAAAGAACATGAACTCATGCAGGACATCTAGTAGGTTTGGCTTTCTTTCCCCTTTATCACGAGGACTAAGGGTATGAGTGCTACCCCTGCCCTAGGATTGGTAGCCTCATATAACATAAGGGTGGAAAGAAGCTTGTCCTCTCTTCTCTTTTGCTCTTTCTGGTTTGTTGCTTTTGATGTCTTCTGCCTGCCATGAATGTCTCTCCTCTGTGAAGCCACCCTGCCTTGGAGCCAGCTAAGCATGGACTGAAACCTCTGCAAACTGTGAGCTAAATAAATCTTACCCTATTTAATGTTGGGCGTTGGGTGCCTTTGTCTCAGCAATGAGAAAAGTAGCTAAGACATAAATTCAAAAATTCACAAAATAATGTAAGAGACACCAAAAGAATTCATAAAATACAGGACAAAGAACACAGGCTATGACAATGAAAAAAACCAAGTAGATCAGCAAGTTCAGGAAAAGTAAATGGAGAAACTGACCCTGCTAAAAGACAAAAATTTTCATGTTTGATGGGAAATTATCAGTATGGTATGCAAGTGACCCTCAAACATAAGGATGCAGAGGGTATGAAAAAAGTGTCCTTAATGCTATTATTAGATAATGCTAAACAAAGTTGGTACCACTATTTTAGCATTGGGTAAAAATGAATATGTAGAACGAATTAGAAGGCAAAAACTTTTTAAAAAACAGTGTATATTAGCGATAAAATTAATGAATTTTATTTTAGCACATTGATGCATGCATATAACCTATTTTGATTATTTTCAGTGTCACTATCCCCTTTGTCTTCCCCCTCCCCATCACCTTATCCATCTCTGACAGTCTGCAAGGCAAAATCTAGCTAGAGATGATGAGGTTTGTAAACAGGCTGAGTATAATGAAATAAATTTCTACTCCTAGGGAGATAAACCAATTAAACTTTTACACATCCAATTATATAGCCTCAACATATTCAAAACAAAGATTGACAGAATAGAAATAGATATTCCAGCACTACAGGAGACTTTTACACTTTTCTCTCAATAAGTGATAATGTAAATAACAAAATAATCAGTAAGGTCAAGGAAAACTTGGACAATATAATCATTAATCTTGAGCTAAAAAGACATAAGAAGTATTTTAACTAATTGCAGAAATTAATCAGTTTTTCAATCACACAGGGAACACCTCTGAGACTGACATACGTTGGATCACAAAACAAGAGAAAACATTCAGATACTGGGGATCATGAAGACCCTGACAGAAGAGAAGGATGACTGAAAAAAAATCACCAACCTGTATTATCATGTGCCCACTCCCCAAGATGATTATAAACTGCATGTACTAAAAAATGAAAAAGGGCCAGGTTTTCTGACTTCAAAGAGATTGATTAGAAATTGTTACCAAAAAATTAACTACCCCAAATATGTTTGGAAAATAAACCTCTAATTCAAATACAACCATGAGTCAAAGGAAATTGTCTAAGGAGAAATGAGATAAAAGTATCTTATTTGAAAACATGTGGGATGCATGAAATTGTTACTTAGAAGTAAATTAGAGGATACAATTTTATATTAGAAAAAAAAGGGAAACGCCAAAAGTTAGCGGAGATCCTAATTTAAGAAGTTAAGAGAAAAAACAGCAAAATAAGCTAGAGGAGCAAAAGGATGAAATAATAGTTATAAAAACATGAATTAGTGATGTGGAAAATAAATTAAAAATATCAAGTATCAACAAAAGCTGGTAACCATGAAGGCAAACTTGTGGTGTGAATTAAAAAAAGAAAAGAGATTAAAACTATTTGCCAAAAGATATACTGTAATGAAATAAGTGACTGACATTAAAAGATGATATCATAAACAGCTTATGCCAATAAATTTGAAAGCCTATATCTTATAAATTTATTTTCTTTATTAAAAACTTAGTAAAAAAGTAGCCAGTTAGTAGCATAATATGGGGTAAATTTGTACTGACATTGCCCAGAATTGCCAGAACATAGTGGTCATAAACAGTAGACAGAGCTAAGCCTAATGGCATAGGCCATGATCTCAGCACCCTGGGAGGTTGAAGTAAGCAGGTTCCTTGTCTTGGTTACTTTTCTCTCATGGCTGAGACAACATATCTGATGCCCAAAATTACGGAAGGATTGGTTTACTTAGCTTACAGGTTTTGGTGGTTTCTGTCCATACTCAGCTGGCTCCAAGGCAGGGTGGCGTGGCTGAGGGGCAGCCACTCATGGTGGCCACAAGCCACCAGAGTGAAAGAGCAAGAAGGGGAAACGCACATCTCCTTCCCTCCCTTATATAGTAAGCCGGTACCTGCCCCTGGGTGGGTACAGTGTTCACGCTACCAATCCCAGCCCTAGACAGCAAACCAATCACAAATGTTAGATGCTTCTATCACTGAGTGAGACTAAATCCTAAATTCGAAATCAGAATAGGTAAGTTTGAGGCTTAGCAAAATAAACATTAAAATATTAAAAAGGGGCTACGGATGTAGTTTAATACTGCAAAACTGACAAATAAATCAAAATAGCAAATAGACACTTGTCAACTTTACCTCTGGTTTTAAATTCTCTGCCTGTAATACACGCCTTACTAACTTGCAAATTGGGGGGAGAGGTGCTGTCTGCCTCCTTGCTTGGCACTTTGCAGCAGAGAAAATTCATGAGTGCCAGCTACATGCAGCAATAAATTATGCTTCTTTGCTGGTCTCTTAATTTTGGGTCTTCCATTTCCTCACATGTAATACAAAGAAGTGTTTTACCTTACCTGAGTATTCAGTGTTTTAAGCATTGGAATGTGTTCCCTTTGTGAAATGGGAGTAATGTCCTCTAAGTCCCCCAGTAGAGTCCAAGTTAATATTTTAAAAACTGCCTTTCTGAAAGCAAACAAAGCAAACAAACATACAGAAGTTCTGATTTATAGCATTTTCCAGTATCTGTGGCATAAACGCTCCTAGTAGTGGCCAGTTTCAAGCTGCCAACATGCATGGCTGCCTAGGGCACTGGGGTGGGACATGCGGTCAGCACGGTCAGCTTCCTGAGCTGGTGTGAGCCAGCAGGAAAGCTCCACGGCTGCCTCTCCATGGACTGGTCCAGCACCAGCATGGCGGCCTGAGGCTCTCCCCTGCAGTGACATAGGGGAGAGAACCAAGTTTGAACCCATAACTTAGATAAAATGAGGTCTGAATTTTGACTCTGCCTCTATTTGTAAACCTGGTTGAGCCACTTTATTCTCTAAGCTTAATCTTCTGTATAAAGGAAATGGAATGTTAATACTACCTTCATCACAAAGTAGTAGTATTCATTCATTCATTCATTCATTCAACAAACAAGTGAGATGATTGGCAGGCAGGCACACTGCTGGGAGCACAGGGAGGATTATGTTGAAAGCTTTAGCTAAATGTCAGGTGTCTTAGATTGCTACTCCTAAGAGATTTCCCCTATATTTGATGACTGACTTTCCCCCGCTTTTTCTCCTTCTTCCTCCACATCTTCATCTACTTCCTTCCTTCTTCTGCCACACTCCCCTCCTTTTCCTCATCATCTTTTTCTTGCACTGGGGACTAAACCCAGGGGTTTTGTATTGAGACATATCCCAGCCCTTATTTATTTTTAATTTTGAGACAGGGTCATGCTGAGTTGCTAGTTGTGCAGACTGGGCTCACACTTGTGTTCTTCTTACCTCAGCCTCCTGGAGTGATGAAATTACTGACATGAGCCACCACATGTAGCTCATTGTTTTTTCTCCTTATGTTGCAATATTTCTATCATGATGTCTTGTATTCCACTGCATGGTCAGTACCTGACAGTCCTGGGTGACTCCACAGTCAGAATTTCCATGCTATTTTTCCCCTGCATGAATGAACTCCAATTATTTCTTCTCCTAGGTTTGTCCCTTTTCTCAGAGAATGGGGCTACCAATTCCCCAAGTGGTGGAGATTTAACCTAACAACCATCTGTGATAAAGTGCCTCCTTCCATAAGAAAAGTAGCTCCTCCCAGGGCTTTGCTCAGACAGCCATCATAGATAAGGTCCAACTACAATTTCAAATTTATCTCACAGAGTTCTTGTTATAATCAATAATTGTTGAATGAAATGAGTAAACTAATGGTGAGAATTTCATGCATCATAATGGGATTTGAGGAAAGCTATTTTGGGGTGTAGAAAGAGCTATTGATCTCTCTGAAATCACATCTCAGATAACTATACATTTTGTCATCATTAAATTGAGATCTGGGACTTAATGAGATTGGCTCAAAATTGATAGATTGATTGATTTATTCATTCAATCAATCTTTCATCTCTCATATACATTTTGAATGCTCACTAATGTGCTGGACACTTCTGGGTCCTGGGAATACTGAGATGAGGAGACTACAAGTCCAAGGGTCTCATTCTCTAGTTGGGGGAAGACTTGAAAAGCATGTAATGAAACATGTGCTCTGATGACAAGTATTCAGAGGTGTTCTATGTGCCTAGAGAAGAGAGTGACAGTTTCTGCCTCTGAGGAACAAGGTCATTCTGATGGAAGCAGTGACATTTGTTTGGGGCTGTGTAGTGAGGAATGTTTGCTGGCTGGAGAAAGGAGTGAGGCTGGGGAAGGAATGTAAAATTCTAATGGGACGGTGGCCTGTGGAGGATATGGAGATGGGAGTAGTGCCTGCACCCTGGTTCTCCTGTCAGGATGGGGCAGTGTGCTTGGTTGAAATCAGTTCAAGGGTTCTAAGAGTCAGCAAAAATAAGGAGCTGTCCAAAACGGGGAGTCCTGGGCCCTTCACACCTCATGACTCACAATTATCTAGTGGCAATTGGCTATCACTGTGAGGCACCAGAGTGATTCAAATGTACAGCCAAGCCTGAAGTTTGGTCAGCAACCCTAGAACCAGGGTTCTAGGTCAGTAACCCTAGAACCACAGCCCCATAAAAAGTGATTGAAGCCCTACTGAGGACCTCTGGGTGATTATTAGGAATACTGAGGTCCAGGGATGCTTTTAAGTGCACTGACACTGCCAGCTGGACTCTACAAACTGTTCCAGATCCTGGATTTCTTGCAAAGGCAGTGATGCCCCTTGTCTGCCTTGAGGTAAAGACTGCAACGGATTCTAAAAACCAGCAAACTCCCCAGCCTCATGGAGGCCCTAGATAATGACAAATCCTTTTCATTTGCTCCCCATTATTTCATTGTAAATGAGAAGGTATAAAGTGAGGCTGCAAGGGAGCTAATTAAATCAGCCATTTCTAATCTCATCGATCTGGAAAGAGCTGTGGAGGGCAGGAAGGGAAAGGATTTTCTGTTTTAGAGTAAGCCAAATCCGTTTCTGTAACAAGTGGGTATGGAGGAGTGAGAAACAGCTGGAATGGGGGGTCTTAACCCAGTCCAGGGTGCTGAGGCTGGGAGGAGGGTCCTACACATCTTGTGAGGCTGTAAGGAACTCTAGGCAGAAGCTTTTGGTTTTCTTCTCAGGACAGAGGCCAGATTAAAAAGGCACAGGAGGAAGCCTCCGGCTCTGTGTTGCTGGGGGTGGGAACCAAAGGTGGCAAAAATAAATAAATAAATAAATAAACAAAAATTCCTAAACAGGGCTTCCAGGAAGCCAGCTGGTGTGCTTTTTATGGGACAACTAAGCAATGCTCACCAGTGTTAAGTTTTGGAGTCCTTTTTTTTCTGGTACTGGAGGTCAAACTCATGACCTAGCACTTGCCAGGCAGGTGCTTATGCCACTGAGCTAAATCCCCAGCCCAAGTTTTGGAGTCTTTTTCTCTGTCTTTCCTGCAGGTCATTCTTATCTGTCATGTGGACTGGCATGACTCCTGCCAGCTGTGGCTTCTAGTGGCCTTGCCACCATGCTGGCAGTTTTTTGAAGGTGTCAGGGAGTCACATTCCCTTGATTTTATTCATAGTGCACCCGGCCTCCTCCTCCGCAGTTTCAGAAAGGGCAGTCCGGGCACCATTCTTCTTAGGCAGACCTGGAGATTTTGTAGAAAGTGCAGCCCCACTCCCTTCCACCATTCTGGATGAATCACTTTCAGAGGCTGGAGCTCAAGAATCCAGATGGATGGGTGAGTCCTGAGAGCTGCAGGGCGTTAGCTCCGCTGGTTGCCTTCTCTCTGAGTGAACAACTATTCATCTCTCTTCACATTTCCCATAGGGATCCCTGTGGCTTTAGGTTTAAACATGGTCAGAAGCATTTTTTATTTGATTTGAGCTTGTTGTAAACTTCTGCAGGAAGACGACAATGAATTGTAATGTCCATCTTGAAAACACACGGATTTTATAGTGGCTGGTGAACAAACATCTAGAGATAGCAGAAGAGTTTATTTTGAACGGGGTAAGTTTGAGTTCACTTGTGCCCAAAATGAATAACAGTAAGTAGAATTTATGAACTATCATTATCTCTTACCTCAGAGATATTTTATGACCTTCCAAAGTAAGCTGAAACAGATCTTACAAACTTTGACAACCATCCAAAGATTGAGATTCACATGCTAGGTGGAAAAAGATTGGTTCTACAAGTAAATAATTTGGATGAAAAAAATTCTTTCTGATGTTTAATCCAGTGACATCTGACCCAAGCCCACACAGTTTCTTGGTGGCCTTGTGCATATCCAGATGCTGATCTGGTGGCCTCTGAAGACCCCAGAGGGAGTAGTGGTAGACTGGACACGCCTTTCCCAGGAAGGTGCTGGGCACACACTGGTGCCCTTTAGATGAGTGGCTGTTGGCTGCTCCAAGGAGAAAACAGAAGTGCAGGACAAAATCTGTAGCTTTGGACACAGGACAGGGCAGCATCTTGGGGAGATGGTATTTACTCCCTGTCTGCCTTGGACCTGGGGCAGTTTTCGCAGACCCAGCCAGTCCATGATAGAGTGGTTCCCATGAATCCTGATGTGTGCTGTGAGTTAGGTTGGAACTCAGGATCCTTGCATATCAATAGTACTGCAGACTTTAACAAAAGAGAGAAAAGAGACAAAGCTTCTGCATTTCTTCATCGGTGTGGGTAGACATGGAAAGACACATGTTTCCAGCCCCTGTGCCACCCTGCAGGTGAGTCTTTACCTAAACTGAGCTGTAAGGCCAGGACCAGAGGAAGGTGAGGTGCCAGGAGTGCCCAATTGAAAGGGGCCCATTACTAGGGGTCCTGTACCTCAGGCCTCTCCTTTTCCAGGATTATTAGGGCTATCAGAAAGAAAGAGGCCTAGACAACTTGCATGTTGAAATTCTGTAATTTTACAAATATTTGCTTAGTTTTTCTCATTATTTTTCACTGACATGCTGCTTCTTTTTCCAATGCTAATTAATTTTTCAAGAAACCTTGGTGTTTGAAGCTTAACTTTGTGATTTTGACTATTTATGTCTCTGAAGAGCCACTGAGTATGCTAATCTGAAATTTGGTGCAGGCAAAGTTTGAATATCAAGGGCTTCTAGTGCTGCTTGCCAGGGGCGCTGAGTGGGAATAGAGCCATGGGTGTCGCCTCCCTGCTCCCCTGGGCAGGGCCATCCATGTATGATCATGGACAGTGCAGCCACTGCGCAAGCATGTGTTCTGGGTCAGACACTGTTACACTCTGCGTGCGTTTTCTCATTTATTTCTTACAAAAACCTGGCGCAAGGGCGAGTGTCTCATTTTGCAGAGAGATGGAAGTGTGGAGGTGTCAGATAACTTTCCCAAGGTGTCACAGCCAGAAAGTGGCAGCCCAGGACCCCAGCCTGGCTGTGTTTCCCTACAAACTCCGCCTTTCCTCTCCTTTCTTTTCAGGCCCTGGGAAGTTCACGGTCAAGACACCCATCACTAGGATGCTCAAAAGTCTTCTGTGCAGTAAAACCTGAGCACTTCGGCACTGTCCTATGACTGTTCTATGAGAGCAGCAAATGGAGAGGGATAAACATCCTGCCCTCACTAAGCTTCCATTCGTGGGTGGAGATAGCAACAAGCAGCATCAGCAGGGTCCTTGGGGAGGCTTAGGGATGCTACTGGCATTCCTGTGAGAGGATGGTGGTAGAATTGGGAGGCTGGGTTGGGCTGAGCAGTGGTCAGATTGAGAGGCAGGGCCAGCGGAACCCACTGGACAATTAGTTATATGTGGGGGTGTTGAGTTTCCTTAGTGACAAAGCTTATTTAAATAGTTTTCTGAATGTCTTTTGTGCTATCCTAAAAGGACCACTAGAAGTCTGACGTTTGAAACATTTTGATTTTACGTTACCACAGGTTATGGTTTAAATCTAGAATGCCTCCCAGAAGTCTCATATGACTGGAGGTTGGATTTTGAAAGGTGACGGGATCATGGGAGAGCTATACTCATTAGTGGATTAATACGTTGATGAGTTTCTGACTAAATATACTGAAAGGAGGTAGGGCTTGCTTAGAGACTGGCCACTGTGAACTTGAGCTGGAAAGGTGTTTTCTTGCCCCACCTTTTTCCTTCTCACCCTCTGCTTCCTGATCACCTTGAATTGAGCAGCTTTCCTGTACCAGTGCACACCATCAGCAGCCCATGAACCTTCTGACAGCATGAGTCAAAATAAACTGCATCTCCTCGAAGTAGTGGTGTTGGGTATTTAGTTCCATCCACTGGAAAAATTACTGACACACTGTATTTGGAGGAAGAAACAGTTCACCATCACACATGTGAAAACTAGTGAAGGTCTTGTCATCACCACCAATGTCTATGTTATGGTCCTAGGCTTGGGTCAGGGATAAGGACCAAGAAGAAACTGGGGGACCTCAGAGACAGCAGTGGCAACTCATCTCGGGAAAAGGAACATGGCAGCAACATGCTGAGGCTGTGACAACAGGCTTCTGTGCTGAGAAAAGCAGGGATGCATTGTCCCAAGAAAGAAGTGGAGGGCATAAGGTACTGATGACACAGACCTGAAGATGTCATTCAGTGTTGGAGCAGTGGATTTAAGAAACACTTAAAACTAGAACAATCAGAGCAGCTGTGAGATGCCCAGACTCTCTAGTTTGCTGTCTGAGTGGGCTCAAAGAGAGGTTTTCTGAACGTGTCCTTTGGCTTCAAACTGTGTAGTGTGACCAGTACACAGGAACCCAGGCACAGGTGAGGGTCTCCTTGAGTGTTTGCTATAGCGTTTCTAAACCAGATGGTCACTTCAAATCATCTTTGTCATAGTGAAAGATGACCTAGACATATGGTTTACAATCCTGTATTCAAATCTCTGTCTTGTCATTTTCTAGCTGAATAACATTGAACAAATCATATAACCTCTTTAAACCTCTGGACCTGAATGATGGACTCATGGATTCTATCATTGAGCAATTACATTTTATGCCTTGTTCTTGTAGGAAAAATACATGTGAGAACAGATAGTTTGTTTTGACCAATTAAATATTTGCAAAAGTGCACCTGACTCATACGGGCAAAAGCCGTAAGGAGTCAGGCATGGATGGCCATGTCTTTCTGGTGTCTGTGACTGTGGATGTCTGGGTCTGGACAGTACTGCCATCAGCCTAGAGTCTGGAGGAGTGACAATGTACTGAGCTCCTTGTGTCACAAACCTGTGACATATTAAAGTGTGAATAAAAAAAAACTTTCTTTGGCTTAAACATAAAAGCCTGTCACTGCAGGACAACCTAGACCCTCCTGACTGATACAGATTGTCCTGAGAATTAAATGCAATTCTTCCCTCTCTCTATTGCAGGATTTTCTGTTCCCTCCTCTAATTTCTGTTCCCTTCTCTATTCCAGGTTCCTTTTCACCCTCTAGGTGGTAACTGAAAAGTCTCTTTGTCACAGAGGCTTTCACCCCTGGATGAGTCCAGTGCTTCTGCCTTTAAGTACCCTCTCCCACAGCCATCATTCATGCAGTGTCCCTGCTGGGACAGTCACCATGCCACTCTTCTGCATGCCCAGGGAGGGGAGCCCTGCCTGTCTTGCTGGTGTTGGACCCTGTCCCTGGCACAGTGCCCTGCATGGAGAAGGTGTCCCAGACTGATGAACAGACAGTGGCTGGCACAGCGTTCATTCCCCAAGGTTCCTGTGTCATATTCCTCTGCTTCCCTCAGAGGACCCATATGTGGGGTTATTTCTGCCACCAAATGAAGTACATTTATGACAAAGCAATTCATCTGACCACTTCTCATTCCTCAAGGGCACATGTGCAAGGGGTGATTAAGACATATGGTAAATGTTTAAATAAAAATTTTATTACAGCAAAAGACTAATTTCCATTAATCTCCCTTAAAATACTCCTCCTAGCTTTGAACGAATTTTACCCCATCATTCTTGTCACTTTCTGCAGTTGTTCTGGAAGTTCTCTTTCATGCTTTTATGAGGTGAGATCAAAAATATAGTGAATATTGCTGCCAAGCCACCCAGCAGAAAGGTAGCCTTGTAAAAACACGACGACATGTCATCAGCCAACTTATTTCCCCAAATCTGCCACCATGCAACTTCTAGCTCTTCCCCAAAGTAAAAATGACCAAGGACATAAATATTTGGAATCATTTCTTGACATATAAGGCAGCCACAAGAGCACAACTAAAGATACTTAAGAAAGCTAACTTCAGCTCTGCTTCAGGAAGTGGCAAAAACTATGGGATAAATGTGTTTAAAGCAAGACGGTGTAGTTTGAAGGGCATTAATGGCACTATATCTTTGACTGTAATAGGGTTTGAAAATTTAAACATTGGCCCTGTTTTTTGATCATATTGTGTTGCTGTGGATAACAGCTTCTGATCAGCAGGAGTTAATCACTGTGATGTCTGTAATAGATATTCTTTCATCCCTGAGCCAATGTTTAGCAGTTCCTTCAATTAAAAGGCCATTTCCTGTTTATTTAGCAGGAGGACTGGTAGGGTAGGGGGGATTCTGGTGTTGGTTGGGAAGCTCCACCATGTTATGAAAGATGTGGCTTCTCCCGTCTGTCCCCCTGCTGTAGGTGCTCAGGGACCTTGACTAAGTATATTCAGGGCCGGAAAGAGGAGCAGAACCACCAAGCTCTTCTGGACATCAAAGGCTTTCCCTGTAACTCCTTGTCAGCTTTTGCTTGATGGTTCCTTTGTCAGAAGTGGGGACCATGGCCACTGCTACCTGCATGGGTTTTTGGAAAGTGAGTATGGACAAAGATCCCTGGATTCATCGTTAGGCATCAGCTGGGCCTGGCACCTGGCCATCCTTGGCCAAATGTGGATCTAACAGCAAGAACGAGATTAGGCAAGGGCTTCTGGAGATGTAGCCAGCAATCTGATGAGGTGAGGAGGATTCCTGGTCTCTCCATCAATTTCCCGTTTATTCAGTTAACAGCTAAAGAAATGATTACTCAGAAACACAGAAAATATACAAGGTCTCATAGGTTTAGTTGAGACTATAAGTCTCTTGGATCTCATCACCTTTCAGAGAAAGCATCTAGAGATCTGTGACCCAAGCCAGTCACTCAGGTATTGTAGGAAGCAGAGTGTAAGGTAGGGAGCCTAAATTTTGGGCCAGGTCTGCTTTCATTTAGTCGCACTGTTAGTTGCATCTTTAGGAAATTTATGTAGCCATTTAAGGTTTGAATAATTTTAATACTAATATTTCAATACAATGCTGTAATGTTTGAAACTACTGAGACCCCTAGGTGGCCATGGCTGCTCAGTGGTATCCTGTGACTAGCTGTGTCTACCACTCTCCCTTCCCTCATAGAGGCTTCACTCTTGCCCTCTGTCTTTTGGCCTGTGTCATAGCGTGCACTTACCATCTTCTGAATCAGAGTTTAACAGAAAATTACATTTTTCTTGTTTTTGAATGACTTAGAAAAACCCACATGCTGGAAAATTCAACCAAACATAGGAGGCATGTGTTGGTCAGCTTCCTGTCACTGTCACAAAATACCTGAGATGTTTCACTCATGAAAAGGAAAGGTTTATTTTGGCTCCTGGGTTTAGACGTTCCAGAGGTTCCTCTCATGATTGGCAGGTTCCTTGATTTTAGGCCTCTGATGGGAACACCAAACAGCAATGCAGGAGTGTGTGTTAGAAAACTTGCTCACCTTATGGTCAGTCAGTAAGCAGTGAGAGGCAGAGGAAACACCTGGACCCAACAGTCTCCTTCAAGGGCTCACTCTCAGTATCCTTAGGTCCTCCCACTCAGTCCCATTTCCAAAATGTTCCATGGTCTCCTAATAGCACCACCATGGGGATGAAGCCATAAACACCCTCGGAGGTGTTAAACAGTCAAACTCTAACAAGGTGCTGAAAGCATCTGCACCAACAGGTTCATAGTCCAGAAGCTGAGGGATGAGTGCCACATGAGAAGCCTTGGGTCTCAGGGTTGGCACTCACTTCTCATCACCAGCTAGCAGTGTAACCTTTGGCAATTCACTTCCTCTCTCTGGTCCTAATTTTTACCTCTATGCAATAGACGGCTGTTTCAAAAAGAGTTCTTAGTTCTCTTCTGGTCTTACATTGAAAACTCTGAGGATGGCAAAAGTTTGTGCCCCACCAGGGCCCGTAGATTGACCAGAAATGGCGTCTCTTGTGAGCTGTCATCTGCGCTGTTTCTTCCTCAGTAAGGCAAAGAATGTTCAGGCTTCTCATGCTGGCAGGATCTTCCACGCCCACTGATGGATGTCAATTCTGGCATTTATTAGAGTGCCAGTAAATCTTGAAAACAATATATATCTCATTACTTTGCTGATGATATGTCTTTAAGTGCTACTTCAAAATGCTTGTTGTCACTGTATTTAATTTATGACAAGGACCCATTTCAATTTTGCAATCTTTCATCTGTTGCAAGCACCTTGTTGGGCCTTAATCAGATTTCTATAAATGCCTCGGAGAACCCAGTAAAGAGGCCAAAGAGTCAGCCCAGTGGTAGTGTGACCCCACATTTCTACAAGTTGGAAGTCTGACTTCCTGGCCTATTTGTGCAGCACAGATGCAATGATATAAATGATGACATCACACAGACCTAGGCTGTTACCTCATTTCCCTTCTCTCTCATATGTTAGAGGGTGGATCATCTTGGACAAAGTAACTTAATCTCTGAGCCTTAGTCTCCTTACCACAAAATGGAGGATAGTGATTTTACAGAGCCAAAATTAAGAAGATATGAGGTGAGCTGTGTAACTCATCTATCCTGATGACCACAATAGAGCTGATACTCCACAAATGGTGAGCTAATAAAATGATTATTACTCTGAAGAAAGAATTCAGAACTCCTGCTCAGAAAGCCCTGGAGGCCAGTGTCAGGGGTTGTAAATCAAGTCTTCTTCTGTTTTAATACTGAATTAACAACTAGGCAGGGGAAA
The DNA here is from genome assembly GCA_004027295.1 of Dolichotis patagonum. Taxonomy (NCBI): domain Eukaryota; kingdom Metazoa; phylum Chordata; class Mammalia; order Rodentia; family Caviidae; genus Dolichotis; species Dolichotis patagonum. Next base: position 63,765 of record PVJX010003347.1, read on the forward strand.
AATGGAACATTTAAATATTTAAACCAAGCATTTAATTTTTAAACATGAACATTCTTTTTATAACTCGGACCACTCCTCAAGGCCTGTGTAAATTCCCCAGGCCTCTGCCATCTGCCCTTGTTCATGGTGCATGCTAGAGCAGTGCTCACCAAGGACGCGCTGAGTGTCGCAGGAGATGCTACACTTGCTTTATTCATAAGCGGGCATATTTGTGTCCTAATAAAGACATTACTGACAAGTTCCTATAAAGAGGAGTACATTTTTATATAATAAAAAGAAATGGTTTCTTGCGACTCTTGATTCCTCTTTCTGTGAGACTGTGCTGGGCTTTTTGTGTTATCTCTTTCAGCTTGAACAGAATCTCTGCCAGGTTTTTACCATCACCACCACCATCATCATTGTCATCCTCCTTATGATCATGGTCATGATCATCATCATCATCTTTGCGTCCAAAAGTAGACAGGGTTTATGAGACTAAGTACCAGTATTCCTGTGTTTAGGATAGTGGGTGCTTATGCTTTGTCTCCTGAGTGCCTGCAACACTTCTTCTTGCAAGAGCCTTTGATTTTTGCTTAGAGCTCTACTCTTTTTTATCCTTACTCTTGCTGTTGTTTGTGGAGTTAAATGCACTCATAGTTCATGTTAATTTTGGGTCTCATAGTAACAGTTATTGGGTTAGGAAACAGTATGTGGCCAATCAGAGCTAAGGAGCTGCATCAGGCTGTTGCTGGGACATTGGAAGATAAGTGGGTGGTGCTCTTGGCTGTCTTGCCATCAGGAAGAGACAGCCTGCTGAGGAAGAGCTTGGAGAAGCGAAAACAATGAAATTATAGCTAGTCTAGGGGAATGCCTTGGATTCTCTCCTTTAAGAAAAGAAGTTACCCTCATCTAGATGACATCTTACATTTTCATGTAGTATTTATACCTATTAAGTGATGAAACAAATTTATATGAAGCATGAACTATGTTTTGGGTGATCTGCTAAAGCCACATGCTTTGAATTTGCCCCAGGCCTCACCAATCTATGACTACAGCATTCTTTATTAATCAAGTTATCGCAGAAGTTCCTCCTCCTCATGAAGCTGAGGTTAAAGCCAAGGAACCCCAGAACATTCCTCTCTTTAGGGTACAGTGTTCATCTTGTATCAATCAGTGGAACTCTCATCTTGGCCTTGGTTAATGAGTGCACAACTCTCTTCCTGGTCACCCCTCCAAGTGTGGCATCCCTGTTCCCACTGCTTGGCAGGTGACTATCCTTAAAGTCCAGAGGCCACCACCCTGGTCCTTGTGCAGCTGCTATCTCTCCATCTGGTTCTGGTCTGCCCTACAAGGTGGGAAAGCACCCCAAACTTCCATCTGACTTCTGCTCAGGACTCAGTGGTATAAGTGAGAGGACCTTATGGTCAGACTGATGTGGATTTTGAGCTCATTGTGCCACTGATAGCACCTGTGAGACCTTGGCCAAGTCACTTCTCTATCTCCCTCAGACTTCACTATATGTATAAAATGGAGCTATGGTGCCTTCCTCTCAGGATCGTTGAGGAGATAAATGAAATTACTGGAAATAGAATTACTGATTAATGTGGATCTTTGCTTCACAAAGTATCTGAGCCATTCTATCAGAATATTTACAATAAAACTGAAAGAAAAAACACAGAAAAGAGACTAAGATAAGATTGAAAGAAGCATCATAAATATGAAGCTAGAAATCCCAAGAAGTCCCTGAGGTTATGAATTGGGTCCTTTGACTCCTTCATCCTAATGAAGATGCATCATCCACAGCATGGTTCTTCTTATCTTAATTCCAGAGGGTACATAACATGTAAGAATGGGCCAAGAAAACAACTGAAGCTTATTAGTTCCAAGTTGTTTCCGTTCACTCATCTGGCTTACAAATACATGCTTTGCATGGCCTATTTCTAACAGGCAAGGTTTCTGTGGTTCAGAGAACCCAGGCCAGTGGGCCTTAGGAGGACTTCTGAGGTCTGTTTCTGTTTTGTCGTTTTAGGTGGACTCACTGGAGATGATTCACAGTGAGGCCAGTTTCACCTCCACCTGACAACTCAAGTGGAGACAGACAGCTGCCACCCACACAGCCATACCACTGGCTTCGTTACAACTGACTTGTGAATCCTTTCTAAATTACTCAACTTTTGAGTTTGTTGTGACCTAGCATGACCCAGCATTCCAATTAGAACTAATTAGGGAGGTGACTCCCTGTCTGAAGAACTAAACCTGGAACATAGCAAAATAAAGCTGCCTCTACCTCCTCCACAGCCTTCAAGACAGTTAAAATAATGAAGAAAGAGGAGAAAATTCCATGTACATGCAAGCTTAAGAACTTTCCCTGAAGATGTTGATTTTATCAAATTTGTTTTTGTTTTCCTTAAGATGGTAAAATGGTGTCTAAAAAAAGTGCTCTAAATTTGACTTTAGTCATGTCTGGAATTGAGTGGTGGCTGTCTCACCACCAGCTGTGTGCTACAGTCCTATCTAAAGTGGCACTATCTGCTAAGGAGTAGGTTGCTTGTACAAATAATCCCGATTTTCAACCTCTCATGATGTAACCTGGCTGTTCATACAGCCAAGAGACAGACTATGTATGTGGTTTGCTTTGGTCAATAGAATTTGGCAGAAGTGATATTGGTTGATTCCAAGACAAGTCATCCATAGGTTGTGTGTACTTCCACTGTGTCCTTTAAATTCCTGACACTCCCATGAGAACCAGCTTGGGGTACCTTGATGGACCACTGGCAGCCCATGGAGTGAAGTGCAGTCTTAGGCTAAGCCACCCTAGACCACCAGTTCACAGCTCTGGAAACTGGCTTTCTGTGACTGAGTGAGCCTGGCTGAGGTCAGATAAACCAGCCAAGACAAGCTAAGCAAATCTGCTTGTAGGATGAACTGACTGTGAGATGTAATAAATGATTGGTGGTTTATACCAATTTAGTCATTTTTGGCTTCTGTAACAAGACACCGTAGACTGTCCAAGTTTCAACATCATACTTTTGTTTTGTTTTGCTTTGTTTTGTTCTAGAGGCTGTTATAGAGTCTGGAAAGATCAGAGTGCAAGCTTGGTTGGGTCTGGTGAGGGCTGTCTTCCCTGCTTGCCTCCTTCTTTCTGCCTGCCCACATTGCAGAGAGTGAGCAGAGACAGAAAGCAAGCTCTCTCATATCTCTTCCTATAAGAACTCTGATTACAGCATGAGGACTTTATCTTTTAACCTGAGCATCTCCCCATAGCCTCACTTACCTATATCACCATATTGAGGACTAGAATTTCATCACATGAAACTTGAAGATGCATGAATATTTAATTCATAGTAGCCACTGAGTCAAGGGGTAATTTGTTTCACAGAAACAGCTAACTGGTACCCGTTGAAGAAATGAACTCCTAAATCACACATGTCTTAACTCAAATGAACATTTGTTTCTTGTTCAAGCAATTCAGTTGGTAGACCTACCTCAGCAGATGGATAGTTAGAAGCTGAATGTAAGAGAGTCTAAGGTTGCAGTGAACATTCAGGGAAGAAGATGACAAGGGACAGAGAGAGAGTAGAGGATCACAGGTTGCTTCCAAGTATCTCATGCAGCGCCTGTGTTTGTTTTGCTCCAGTCTTTGAGAAAGTCTTATTACTCAGTGTTTACAAGATCTGCATAAGTAGATGCTGTTTCTATTTTATAGACAGGAAGACAGAGACAAAGATGTTAAAATAATTGTTGGAGTCGCCATAGCCGCCTCTTGGGGGTACCAACACACTTTCCTTCAAAGTTTTGTACCATAACTAGGCTTTGGGGCCCATGCTGGAAATCTCAAAGAAAGAATGGAGAAAAGTACTGATTTATTATTGTCTCCCTCTTGTAACATGTAAGAAGCTGTCTTATTCAGAAAGCACTCACTCTGTCATGCCCTTTCAGGTAACACAGCATACGGGAAGATGTTCTTATTAATTTCTGCTTATGCGTCATGTAGCTACTGAGTTCAGCACACTGACTGTCTAAGCTTCTGATGAGATAAAAACTAGAATACAACATAAAATCTTGTGAAACCTAGTCTTTAATCATAGCAGTGTTTTTGTTTTGTTGTTGTTTTTAAATTTTTGAAACAGAGTTTTTCTATGTAGTTCAGACTGGTCTCGAACTCACTATGTAGTACAGGGTGGCATCAAACTCACTATGATCTTTCTGCCTCAGCTTCCATATCTGTGATCACGGGTGTGTGCCACCACTCCCAGCTAAGCAGGGAGGGTTTTCATGTTTCCTTGAGCAGAGTAAATCCTGTTGGAGCACAAAGCCAGCTTGGGATAGGTCTGCTGGACCTCAAGCATTTTCTCTTATCATCCCACTGCACTGAAGTATGCCAGCCTAGCCTCGAGAAATGAGTTTGTGTCTTACAACGGCTGCCCTGGGGCTGCAGAGTCATCATGGTTTACTTTCTCTGATCTCCGTAACACTGTCTACCTGAGAAAGGCATTAAGCTGAGAAACACATTTCAGAAAAGTTGCCATTGGTTTTCAGGAAGGTGCTGGGAAGAACTTGTAAAATGCCACGAAAGTTAGAGGAATCTGGGTCACCTTAGTAATAGAAAGAGAGCTAGGTGATTTATGGCAAGGATCCTAACTCCCAAATGTTTATGAATTCAGATAGATAGCCAGGGCAGGGAAAATAACCTGTTCTCCTTTCTCTCTTCTGGCCTTTCTTGTTTTCTTTCTTTCTGAACCTGCTCCCCACAGAGAAAATTACTTCCACCACTGTCATTTGGGGTGGAGGTGAGAATGAGTGGAATAAGGTAGGAACTTTTTTTACATGTAGTGTCCTAAATTTAGTCTTGTTTAGAGTTTTTATCCCCTGCTCAGGGCTTTTTAGCAATGTTCTTGGGTGGTAGGAAGCATGCAGTACACACTATTCTGCCTGGCAGAGTTAAGGGAAAGCTTTGTTCAGAGTTGAGGGAGCTTCATAAATTTTCATCTAAACTTCTGAAAGGGAAAGTGGATGTTCTGACTAGTTACACCAGGACAGCAGACATAAAGGAGGAGCGTCTTGGGCAGAGCAGGACTTATGGTAACCCCATTCACTGTTGGCTTCTATGGGGCCAGATTGAGGGAGCCCATTAGAAGCAGGATATAACCTCAGATTCCAAATCAGCTCTCCCGGGATGGACTGGAAGAGGCTCAGGATTTGGAGTCAGAACTGATGCCTAGTTAGGTGCTTCGAAAGTCACTTAACTCCTAGAAGTCTTGGTTTTTTGCATCTGCAAAGTGGGGCTTATGATAGCCCCCTGTTAAAAGCTACCATTAAGTTTAGGAGACAGCTTTTGAAGATTTCCAATGTTTTCATTCATCAGTTGGAATGGTTTTATTCTGTTTTGTTGGACTTTATTTATGCGTGATGGTATGAACAGCCATTTTGAAGAAAACAAAACATATGACAGCTATTGCTGATTTAATATCATCCTTCTTAGAAGTCCTACCATGCTTCTATTCTTCTATTACCATTGGTTCTATCATGTTGTGTCTTACTGGGATTTTAATATATGTGATAGTATAAACAAAATTCTTTATTGAAAATGAGATATTATAGTACCCATTGATCATTCTCTGTTATTTGGTTCAGAATGCCCTGTAATTCTTTCACTCTTTGAATAGTTTTATACTATTTTGTTATGTTTGATATTATTGTACTTGAAACTATGCTCAACTATAGCAGAGAAAGAGATATTGTGATAGCTACTGTTAATGTCCAGTTATCTTAATGTAAAGTACTGTGTTACCTATGTTGTTCTGTTCTGATCTGCTCTGTTCTGCCCTCTTTTGTTTTATTCTCTTTAAAATAAAACAAAAAGTTCAGATGACAAGGGCTTAGAGAAGATTTTGTAAATGCCGTTCTATTCTATGCTGATGTTCTTTTTAACACACTTTATTGCTATTTTCTCTTCTAAATTCCTTTGGCATTTCCCATCTAAACCAGAGAACGAGGGATTTGAATACACATGGGCTCATACCCTTCCCTGCTCAGCTCTCCTATTTTGGGCTTTAATAATAATCCTACACGTGTGATAATCCCTTTGTAAGGTTTATGCTGCATTTTAAGCCCTATCATTATGATTAATACTCCTTGATACTTAATGGCTCTGTGGCTTTTGAGAAGTAATTTAATTTTTTATGCCTCAGTTTCTTCATAAAGAGGATATGACAATGACACCTATCTCATTGGGCTATGGTGAGGATTAAAGGATTAATGTCTGTAATTCATAACTCTTGGCACAGCACCTGCCATGTGGTTCAAAATCTAAAACCTCAAGGTTTGGGAGTTGCTACAAAAATGGATTTCTTGTCTAGAAGGTGTTTATCCTATGAACTCTAGGATTTTAATAGAAAAGCATTTGGTATATCTTGAAGAGTTCTCAATTTTAGAGCCATCATTTTGTACCATGTCTAAGCATTACACAGGCCTCTAGCTATCTTGCATCCATCCTGGGAGAAGGCCATTCCTCCTCAGGAAATACAGCAGTGGAATTGCATGGGGGAGTCTGTGGCCTCCTCAGAAATTTGCTGTTCTGTGAGTTACCTCATATTCCAGAGAGGAAAGCCGAAGTGATGGAGGATGTGACTTTGGAGGGTTAGGTGGGACATCGCAGGAGTGATTTGGTCCCTCGCCATTGGGGAGTGGTATGTGATGATCTGGGGACTAAGCGTCCTCATAGGGATCACATTTGGCTGGTTAATTACCCTTGAAAGAGTAAGGTCAGAGGAGAGAATGGCTGGTAAAGTCCATTGACTTTTCTGGGTGAAGTTCAAACCCAGTTAAGGTTGAGCTCTTTAATCTCTGGAAGTGACAGTGGCTGCTTAGGGGGTCAGCACCGAGCAAACACTCAGATACATTGGAGGCTGTTGTTCTGTGGAGCCAGGGTCTCCAGTTCTAAGCCTTCTTTTTCCACTATCTCAATGTGCTGCCTTGAGCAAACCTAACCCTATGTCTGGTCCTTACCCTCCTACCCTAAAAATGAGGGGTCCGTGCATGGCAGCTTTAACATTCCTTATCCACTACTTTGGAGAAAGCACAGTAGCTCATTGTCAATCATAGGTTTGGGATCCTTTTCTTAAAAATCTACTAAGAAAGAAAATTGACCATATGCTGAAAATGACTGAGACTAGGTCAGGGGGCCCTTAGGGCTCATTTTACTGTTTGCTCTATCTTTCTATATGTTGGAAATTTTTGTAATAAAATTAAAAAATCTATTAGTAATTTTTTTTATTTAGAGAAAAATAAACAAAACAGAAAAAGGGTAGAAATAATACAGGATTTTAAAAAATAAATAAACAGTAAGAAATCACTAGTTATAAATTACATATTGTCCTCTTAGAAATAGTTGTTCAAGTTAAAAAATTATAGCATACAAAGTGGACATTTAAACAGAGACACTGCAAACACTTCTGTTCAATGATCCAACATAAACTTAGTAACATGGTTATCAATCCTACACACTTAAACATACATGCTGTTATATCCTTTAGAGCACTTTCTTTTCCTCTCTTTTTTACAGTAGCAATTGCACATTTTGGGTTTTGTTACTCCTACATTAATTTTTACACTAGAGACACAAGGTGATATTTATAAATATGATTCTGATTTATTTCACTAATGAGGATCGACTCAAGTTGTCTCCATTTACCTGTGACAGCCTCAAGATCATCATTTTTTATAGCTGAGTAACATTCCATTGTATAAAAATACCACATCTTTTTCATCCACTCTGTGGTTGATGGGCATTTTGGTGGTTTTCAAGATTTAGCTATTACAAATTGTGCTGCTATAAATATGGTTGCACATATATCACTGTGATATGACCTTTTCAGTTTTTCTGGGAAAATATACAGAAGGGGAATAGCTGGATTGAATGGAACTTCCAATCCTAGCCTTCTGAGAAATCTCCATACTGATTTCCATTGTGGTTGCACCAATCTACACTCCCACCAACAGTGGAGCAGTGTTCCTTTTCCCCATATTCTCACCAACATTTGTTATCAGTTGATTTCTTGATGGCAGCTATTCTTTCCAGAGTGAGATGAAATCTCAGTGTTGTTTTAATTTGCATTTCTCAAATGACCAGTGATGGTGAACATTTCTTCATGTATTTATTTGCCATTTGTTTGTCTTCATCTGAGAACTGTGTGTTCATCTCAGATGCCCATTTGTGGAGAGGGTCTTTGAATTTTGGGGGCTTGATGTTTTCAATTCTTTCTATGTTCTGCGGGGTTGCTGGCTAAAATTCTTTCCCATTCTGTGCGTTTTCTTTTCACTTTGTTGGTGATTTTACGAGTAAGTTTTAAAGTTAATGGCAAAAATGATCAAATCCTGTTGATTTGTGAATGATCAGAATTTCTTATGTGTCACCTCTAGTAGACTTAGTAGAATTCAAGGAAAACTCACACTATAAGAAGCTACTTCTGTTGACTACTTTTGCACTGCCTGAGAGGTTCCTGACACCTAGTTTTTCGAAAGAATGTGTTGTATACTGTGGAAAGAATTGATTTCTTTTAGATAGGTGTGGGTTTGAATCCTAACCTTTGTTTGTTGTTGTTCTACTTGTAAAATGGTAATAACTCTGTTGACTTAGTGGGTTTCAGTAAGATTCAGATTGATCCACAAAGAGCTAGAAAAATATCTCTCATCATGCCATTTAAAATTTCATAATAAAGATTCTTTAACAAGCAAACATCTCAGAGAAATACCTATCATGTAAGTGAACTTGAATGCATTTTAAGATAAGAGAATGTGGGGCCTGGAATTTAGCTCAGTGGCACAAGTGCCTGCCTGGAAAGTGTATGGTTGTGAATTTGATCACCTTCAGTGCCAAAAAAAAAAAAGATTAGAGATTGATGTCCCTATTTCTGGTGGTGAAGAGGTGAAAGGAACGAGACAGGGGTAAATAACCCAGAGGTGGGGAAGATGAGTGAGAGAATGTGAGACTGAGACATCTCTCAGCCTGGCACACTTTCTCTTCTATCTTAACAAATGTCTATTTTCACACTCCACTTGAGTGTGCTTCTGTTCCTTTGATGCTGAAAGATCCTAAGTACACAGCATGATTTTGTCAAAAGAGTATGGATTTGGTATCAAAGAGATTGGGGTTCAAATTCTAAATCTGTCATTTATTAGCTGTGAAGTTGATCACAACTATTCAATTCTACTGAAATCTATCTCTAAAATAGGGGAGGTAAGGCATTATTGAGAACATTACATGGAAAAATGTCATATTATCAGTTTCAAGGTAGAGTTCCTTGCTTATTATGGGCAGCTTTGATGGTTCAAATGTTCCTCCTAGTGCTCCATGTGACTCTACCCACCAACCACAGTACTGTATCTATTTAAATACTTGTTAAAAGGTTCTATTTTACTCACCTTCCACTTCTTCCAGTATTTCTCCTTTTCTAAAATTCATTTTTCAAGCAAAATTTCTGCAAATTTAAAACAGTTCCCACCTGTTTATATGTGGCAAACTGTAAACCTACCAAAGTTTTCCTTTCCCTTTGCTTTCCTATTTATGTAGACTTTTTCAAGCCCCCTGCCATGAAAAGGTAGGAATTTCCCCATCTCTTGAAACTGGAATGGCCATTTTATTAGTTTAGAAAATAGGTCAGTAGCAGCCATAAGACAGGAGAAGCATTTTCTATTGGTGTTTGCTCTCTTAGGCCCTTAGCAACAATATGTAAACAGTCCCGACTGGTCCTTAAAGGGCCTTACAAAGCCAAGATGATCTATGGTAATGCAATGTCTGGGGAAGATAAAGAGTTTAGCCCAAACCAGGAAAAAACATCCAGGTACCGACTCAAATTGCTAACCCACAGAATTGTGTGCCAAATGAACAGCTTTTGATTTAAACCACTAAGTTTTGGAGTGGTTTAGTTTGCAGAAAATCTGATGCATCAGACTTCCAGAGCATTCATTCTCTTTTACTACCTTGGATTTTTGGTTATGTCCATTTTGTCTCCCAGATATTTTTGCTTCATTTTTGGCATTTTCAACCATCCATTTTCTTGGAACTTTCTAAATTACTTACTGCTTGGCAAAAGCAACTCATGCTTTCTGTTCTTGACTTTTTCCTACTGAATTCAAACCATATGGTATACAAGTACAGATAAATGTCCAAAAAGACTTTAATACTTCTTTGGAAACTTAAAAAAAGTCCCACCCAAGGCTTCTGCAAGAAAATCGTGCTTGGCTAAGGAGAAGGAAATTTGAACAGCTTGAGTTCTGCTTCGAGCTTCCTGTAGATGGTAAATGATTCTATACTTGGGAGAATTTCTTCACTAGGCTTGAATTAATAAGGTGGCCTTTGCGTGACATCCAAAGGGTCTGCATAGAATTTAGGAGTTGGAAGGAGCCTCAGAACTTCTTTAGTCCAACTCTGTCTTTTTAACATATGGAGGAGATAAGATTATGGTAATAGGCCTTAAAAAGTGACACTGTAGAGGAAGAGCTCCAGGTTCCCTGAGTCAAAGACAGTGGCCTACCATGGTCACCATTGAGTTTTGCTGGACAAGTCCTTCCTGATTTCTGAGGAACCAGATTCAGATGTATGTGTGAGGGTCTAGGTATCCTGGAGTGGAAGGGAGGAGGGAGCAAGTGCTGCATCATCTTGGCTAGGGAGGAAGTCACTGGACCCGAGCAGCAAATTGAGGCTGGGGTATGTATGGTGCTTGGCTGAGACTTTGGCACAGTAAACACAGCTCAAGCATGCGCATTGAAGCCACAGGCTATGAGTCTTGTTCTGTGTCAGAACCCTGCACAAGTCTTGCAAACAGTTGGATCAGTAGTTCTTTCCCATTATTTCTGTCTTAGTTTCTTCAGAAGATTTATTCCAAATGCAATAGTTTTAAAAATACAAAGTATAATAAAACTCAGTATTTGCTAGAGTTGCAAAACCAAACTAAAATCTACTAGAAAAGAGACCTACAGAAATAAAATGAATTAAAAGGGATCCTTGACCTAAATATTGCATTTGAAATCTTGAGAGTAAGAATCAGGCAGTCATGGGAATCACCAAGATCCCATTTTTTTTTTGTTTTTCAATTTTATTGAAAGAGAAAAAAAGCAAAAGAGAAAAAGGGTAGAAATAATACAGAATTTCAAAAAACATAAACAGTAAGAAATAACTAGTTGATAAGTTATATATTGTCCTCTTAGAAATAGTCATTCAAGTTAAAAAATTAAAGCATACAAAGTGGACATTCAAACATTGAGACTTTGAACAGTTCTGTTCAACGATCCAACAAAACTTAGTAATATGGTTATCAATCCTAAACACTTAAACATACATGCAGTTATATCCTTTAGAGCAGTTTCTTTTCTTCTTTTTTTTAACAATAGCAATTATGCATTTTGGGTTTATTACACCTACATTTCTTATTACTTTTTACACTAGAGATAAAATGTGATATTTATAAATATGATTCTTGTATGTTTCACTTCTGCAGATACTCTCAAGTTGTCTCCATTTGCCTGTGAAGGCCTCAAGATCATCCTTTTTAACAGCTGAGTAATATTGCATTACATAAAAATACCACATCTTTTTCATACACTTTGTGGTTCATGGGCATTTGGTTGTTTCCAAGATTTAGCTATTATAAATTGTGCTGCTATGAACATGGGTGCACATATATCACTGTGATATGACCTTTTCAGTTTTTCTGGGAAAATACCCAGGAGGGGAATAGCTGGATTTAATGGAACTTCCAATCCTAGTCTTCTGAGAATTCTCCATACTGAATTCCATAGTAGTTGCACCAGTTTACACTCCCACCAACAGTGGAGCAGTGCTCCTTTCTCCCCATATTCTCACCAACATTTGTTATCAGTTGATTTCTTGATGGTAGCTATTCTTTCCAGAGTGAGATGAAATCTCAATGTTGTTTTAATTTGCATTTCTCAAATGACCAGTGATGGTGAGCATTTCTTCATGTATTTATTTGCCATTTGTGTGTCTTCATCTGACAACTGTGTGTTCATCTCAAATGCCCATTTGTGGAGAGGGTCTTTGAATTTGGGGGGCTTGATGTTTTCAATTCTTTCTATGTTCTGATATAAGTCCTTTGTCTGAGGGGTTGCTGGCTAAAATTCTTTCCCATTCTGTGGGTTTTCTTTTCACTCTGCTGGTGATTTCTTTTGAAGTGCAGAAACTTTTCAATAATATGAGATCCCAGTTGTTGAATCTTTGAAGTGTTTTCTTTTCAGTTTGTGTTTTGTTCATGAATTCTCTGCCTACCCCTATGTCTCCAAGACTTCTACCTGCCTTGTCTTCCAGTAGATTTAGTGTTTCTGTTTTAATATTAAGGTCTTTGATCCATGTAGACTTTTGTTTTGTGCATGTATCTAGTTTCAATCTTCTGCATGTGGAGAGCCAATTTTTCCAACACCATTTATTAAAGAGGCTATCCTTCTTCCAGTAAACATGTTTAGCCCCTTTGTCAAATCTCAGGTGGCTGAGTGTCTTTGTAGCTGTGTTTGTATCTTCTCATCTATCCCATTGAGCCTCAGTTCTATTTCTTTGCCAGTACCATGCTGATTTTATCACTGTGGTTTTGTAGTATAGTTTCAAGTCAGGAATTGAGATGCCTCCTGCCTTGCCTTTGTTGCCCAGAATTACCCTTGCTATTCTAAGTTTTTTCTGTTTCCAAATGAATTTTAGGAGTGTTTTCTCTAGATCTGTGAGGTATGTTGATGGTATTTTGATTGGGATTGCATTAAATCTGTGTAACAGTTTTGGGAGTATGGCCATTTTCACAATGTTGGTTCTTCCTAGCCAAGAGCAAGGAATATCCTTCCATTTTCTAATATCCTGTTCAATCTTTTTAAGCATAGTATAATTTTCAGCATATAATTCTTTTACATTCTTAGGTTGATTCCTAAGTATTTCATTTTTTAGATGTTATTGTAAAGGGCGATATTTCTATAATTTCTGTCTCGGTGAATTTTTTGTTTTTGTATAGGAATACTATTGATTTTTGAGCATTGACTTTGTATCCAGCTACACTCCTGAATTTGTTTATTACCTATAGTAGTCTTTTAATGGAGTCTTTCATCTTTTATATAGAGTATCATGTCATCAGCAAATAGTAATAATTTAAATTCTTCTTTTCCTGTCTTCATTCCTTTTATTTTTCTCTCTTGTCTGATTGTCCTGGCTAGTATTTCCAGATTGATATTGAATAGGAGTGGTGATACTGGACATCCTTGTCTTGTTATTGATTTTAAAGTGAAATCTTCCAGTTTTTGTTCTTTTAGTATAATGTTGGCTGTTGGTTTGTCATGGATGACCTTTGTACGATTGAGGTAGACACCATGTATTCCAAGTTTCTGAAAGGTTTCTTTCATGAACATGTGTTGGACTTTATAAAAAGCTTTTTCTGCATCTCTTGAGATGGTCATGTGGTTTTTTTGCTCTATTGATGTGGTGTATTACATTTACTGATTTGTGTATGTTAAACCATCCCTGCATTCCTGGAATGAATCGCTCTTGGTTGTGATGTATAATCTTCTTCATGATTTGTGGCATTTGATTTGCCAGGATTTTATTGAGAATCTTTGCATCAATGTTCATTAGTGAGATTGGTCTATAGTTCTCCTTTTTGGTTGGGTCTTTCTCAGTTTTGGTATCAGAGTAATACTTGCCTCCAGGAATGATTTAGGGAGGATTGGTTCCTTTTCAATTTCACTGAAGAATTTATGGAGTATTGGCATCAGATCTTCTCTAAATTTCTTGTAGAATTCAGCCGTGAATCAATCAGGACATGTGATTTTCTTTGTTGGTAAGTTTTTTATTACATTTTCAATTTTAATAGCTAATACTGGGTTATTCAAAATTGCTATATCTTCTTGGTTGAGCTTTGGTGATTCATATGTTTCTAGAAATCTGTCCATTTCTTCTGTGTTTTCCACTCTATGTCAACAGAGATTTTCAAAGTAGGTATTCATGATCTTTTGAATTTCCATGGGATCTGTGGTAATTTCCTTCTTTTCAGTCCTTATTATGTGAATTTAGGTTTTTTCTTTCTTTTTCTGTATAAGGTTATCTTGAGGTTTGTCAATTTTGTTTATTCCCTCAAAAAACCAGCTTTTTGATTCCTTAATTCTTTGTATTGATATTTTAGTTTCAATTGAATTGATTTCTGCTGTAATCTTTCAAAAATTTTTTAAATGAACTTAAGTTTTGCTTGCTCTTCTTTTTCTAGAAGCTTGAGATGAAGCATTAGGTTGTTTACTTTTGTTCATTCTGTTTTCTTGATATGACAATTTATTGCTATATATTTCCCTCTTAAGACCACTTTCATTGCATCCCACATATTACAATAGGTTGTTTCTGCATTTTCATTAAATTGTAGGTATTGCTTTATTTTTTCCTTAATTTCATCTGTAGCCCACTGGTTGCTTAAAAGGTTGTTCTATAATTTCCATGTATACATGCAGGTTTTGCAATTTCTTTTGCTATTAATTTTAATTTCAGTGTGCTATGGTCATATATTATGCATGGGATAATTTCAGTACCCTTGCATTTACTTCAGAATGTTTTATGGGATAATATATGGTCTATTTTGGAGAATGTCCCATGTGCAGCTAAGAAGAATGTGTATTCTGATGTGGTTGAGTGGAACACTCTGTAAACATCTACTAAGTCCAATTGCTCACAGGTATGATTGAGTTCTATTATTTCTTTGCTGACTTTTTGTCTAGTGGATCATTGTCTTTGTGACAATGGGCTATTAAGGTCCCCTGTTATAATTGTGTTCTCGTGTATTTGGTTTTTCATGTCTATTAGTATTTGTCTTATATAGTTGGGTACTCCTGTATTTGATATATATATATATATATATATATATATATATATATATATATATATATATATTTGTTAGTTCTTCCTCTTTGATTGTTCCATTAACGAGTATGTAGTGACCTTCTTCATCTCTTTTAATCATTTTTGGTTTGAAGTTCACATTGTCTGCAAATAGAATAGTTAGCCCTAATATTTTTTGGGTTCCTGTTGCATGGATACTGTTTTCCATCCTTTGACTTTTAATCTATGAGTTTCCTTTTGGGTCACATGTACTTCTTGTATACAGCATATTGTGGGATCATGTTTCTTGATCAATGTTGTCAATCTATTTCTTTTGATAGGTGAATTGAGACCATTTACATTCATGGATATAACTGATATGTACTTGTTCCATTTTTCCGTGCTTTGTTCCAGTTGTTTGCTTTCTGCTTTTCCCCCTTGTTTAATTGCTTGTCCTACCTGGTGGTTTCTTTCTGTTGTTGTTCTGGAGATGGTGGTCATTTTTATCTCTATCTAGTTTGTCTTTCAATACTCTGGCTAGGGTTAGTTTTGTGGACATGAATTTCTTTAGTTGTTCTTTGTCATGGAAGTATCTTGTTTCTCCATTATATTTGAATGAAAGTTTTGCTGGGTACATCAATCTGGGTTGAAAGTTGTTTTCTTTCAGGGTTTGAAATACCTCACTCCAAGCTCATCTTGCTTTGAGAGTTTGTCCTAAAAAGTGTGCTGTGATTCTAATGGGCATTCCTTGATAAGTGAGTTGTGTCTTTTTCTCTAACAGCTTTTAATATTCTATTTTTATTTGTATGTCTGGGGATCTTAATTATTATGTCTTAGTGTAGGTTTATTTTGGTTGTGATTGTTTGGTGTTCTATATGCCTCACTTATCTGCATATCATATTTTCCCCCATGTTTTGGAAATTTTCTGCTATTACTTCTATGAATATTTTAGTTATGTCTTTTGCATTGAATCTTGCATCTTCACTGATGCCTATTAGTATTATATTGTTTATCTTGGATTCATCCTGAAGCTTCTGGATTGTCATTTCATGCTGCTTTGTTATTTTTAAAAATTCTATCTTTTCATAATCGCTAATTGCAATCCTGTCCTCAAGGTCCGAAATCATACCCTCAGCTTCATTTAAATGGCTTTGAATGCTTTGGATAGAATTTTTTCTTTCTTGGATGTCTCTTTGAGTTTGTTTTATGAATTTTGCTTGTTTTCTATATTGTTCATTCAAGGTTTCAATCAGTTTTCCATGCTCTTGTACTTTTTTTTTTAATCCATTTCTTCTCTAGCTGCGCTGCACAGTTCCTTTAGTAAGGTTGTTATTTCTGTCTTTACATGAGAGATTCCTTGTGATTTGATTTCCTGTATAGCCTCATGGATTTTTTTTTATTTTACTTGCTATCTTTGCAGAGATTTCCGGTGTGTTATTTTGAAGTTCTCTATTTCAATGTCTCCTGTACTTGCTCCTGGAGGAGTAGATGTTTGAGATTGCAGTTTGGTTTTTCACTTTGTCATTTTCCCCTTTTGAGTTAATATTTGGTCCTTCAAACCCGCTAGTGCAACTGTTGGTAGTATGTATCTTGGGGTCCTAATGTAAGGTTGATATTTGTTCCACTTTTGGGTCTCACAATGAATAGGTGCACCAGTCACCTGACTTCCCCCTTCAGGGCCTGTTGGGTGAGTCCTATATTCTTCCTAGGCTGACAAGATTACGAGTACTGATTTAGGTCAACTTTTAGTTCCTGCTGTTACTTTATCTTCAGGTTATTCCAGGTCATCAAATCTCCCTGTCTCTAGTGTTTGTGTAGGCTGAGGCCCTACTGTATCCCTTTCATATGCCTGTGTGTCTCATAAACCCTTTTGATTTTCTTCAAATTGGGGGAGTCCTTCTTGGCACACTTCTCACTCTGCCTGATGTTCTCTGTGTGTAGGAAGGAGTCACCGACACTCTTGCCAGACTCACCAAGGTCTTACAGTTAGTTGGTGGGAGCTTTACTATTGGCCCTATTTACCCACTGAGCACCTCTATTTTAGAGGCATACTCACCACACTGACTGGAGCCTGCTGAGGTCCTCTGTTTGGGTGAGGCAGTTGCTGAATCTCCCTTCAAGCTTGTATGATTAATCCACTGTAGTCCAAGGTTCTGGGAGAAAGGTTGGGAGCTGAAGATCAACAGCAATATTAGGTCCAGGTGGTAGGGAGTGTCCAGGATGGCCCAGCAGGTGTTCTGGGTCGGGGCATCTGCAGGGTGCACAGGAAGCAGGGCTGGGTGATGTAGGTGGTCCTGGGCCGAGGGGTGGGCTGGTGATGTCAGTCTGGGTTTCTGCGGGTTGTGCAGGAAGTGCAGTGTGGCAGTGTATGAAGTCCTAGGCAGAGGGGCAGACCAGTGGCATCAGGCTGGGCATTGTCAGGGTGCTATCTTGTTTTGAAGTCCTATATCACTTTCATGGCTTTGTTCTGAGTGGGTTCATTCTGTTTCATCCTGTTTGGTCCTATTCTGCTTAGTGAATTTGTAACTTCAACTGGTTGTTGAAGCTGTAGGACAAATGCCAGGAGAAACACAGGAGCATAGTGATTGGAGCCTGCTGAGGTCTTCTGTTTGGGTGAGAGGCCACTGAGTCTCCCCTCAACTCAGCACAGTTAATCCACTGCAGTTCAAGGTTCTGGGAGGAGGAGTGGGAGCCGAAGATCAAGTACTTGGTCTAGGAGATGGGGAGGGTTGCTGAGGGCAGTGGCTGTTGGCACGGTGTTCCTCCAGGCTGGTGGGGTTGCAAAGGAAGCCTAGCAGCATGAGTGCATGGTCTGAGGGCAGCGCAGCTTCACTCAGGGTTGGCGGGGGTTGCAAAGGAAGTGCTCGATGGCACAGCTGCAAGGTCCGAGGGTTGGGCTGCGTTCCTCAGGGCCAGTGGGGTCCCCTCTCTTTACTATATACATAGCTGTTTCCATCTTGTCATTGAGGAATCAGTGACATCTGTGATTTTTGATCTGACAGAAACTGCTATAGTCTGGGAAGCCATAAAAGGGAGAAAGGTGATCTCAAGGCGAACAGAAAGTTTATAACTGTTCTTAGGTTCCCATTTCATGTTGTGTTATAGTATTATTTTTGAAACTATTTCAAGAATCACTTTTTTTGGAGACAAATAAATCAGTATGAATCCAGACGTTAGTCCCTCTTTTCTGTTGGAGATTCTTGAACCTTGATTCCCTTTTTTCTAAAATACATATTGAAGATTGGCTTATATCAGTTCTTTAGAAGTGTGGGTCAATGAATCACCACTTATCTATTTTAAAATCCAAATTCCTGGGGATTCCTTAAAACTAATTTGTAAAAAATAGTAATGATGTTCTTCAGGAAATATTAGTTTTTAAGAACTAGTGGCTAAAGGACAAAGTATAGTTAAGATAAGATAGCAAGACTACATATTTGTAAAGAAAAAGATACCTGAAACAAGAGGAAAGGCTATAGAAACTGATTATATCATGATCAACTCCAGTGGGTAGGGATATGTCACCAAGCTATGAGATTGAGGAGACAATGGCATATTCATGCTTTGGAAAGAGCACAGTATTGGAAGGACGTGTGGCAGAGAATATTGGTGTACTTCAAATCGTCATAAGCTTCTCTGCATTTCCAACCCATCTGTGAAAGTAGGTCGGAATCATATAATAGAGTTCTGCCTGAAAGAATGTGAGCAGAGACTTGTAGGCCAGTCCTAAGGATTTTTCTACTAAAATCTGCCATTTCTTCTTCTATGAAAAGCTTGGAGATTATTTGCTTCAGGAGTTGAGACAAAATACAGAAGAAGTCAGACTTATAACAGATGATGGCATAAATCAGAATACTCATTTATTGTGTCAGTCCATGAGATTCAGGTATCTGTTGCCGCAGCAGAGCCTCTCCTACTCTAACTATCTCAAGGGACAAGATTAGAGACACAGAGCCTGGTTAAGGAGCCAGTAGAATAGTAAAAGCTATTAACAGTGGGAACTGGGACCATGACAGAGACAGTACAGACAATGAAGTGGAAATGAATTCCACAAAACGTTGTATAAATGGCCCAGGCAGCTTCCCACTCTCCAGGGAACTTGCCTAGATTCATGTAATAGCCTCAGCTCATACCCTTGTTCCCGTCTGTTGTCCATCACAGTCTATTTTAACCCAACACTTTGAAGCAGCAGCCCTTCTTGCAGATGGTAAATGGTTCTTTACTTAGGAGAATTTCTTCACTAGGTTTGAATTAATAAGGTGGCCTTCGCATGTCAGATTATGCCATCTGAGCTCACAAAACTCACCTATTGCTTCCATATCTCTTGTAAGGAAAAAAGAGGGAGGGAAGGAGGGGCTCTGGGAGCAGAGTGAAAGCTGAGTAAGTCTGATGAGGCCAGCATGACCTCCTGACCCACTTATCTGTGACTGCCTTTCTTTGCAATTGCTTGTCTACACTGCTGTCTGTTCCAGAGCCTGCTCATGTCCTCCTGCCTCGGGTTCCATGTACATGCTGCGACCCTGGTGTCTCCAGGACTTGCCCTATCACTTTCTTTAGGCCATTGCTCCAATGCATTTTTCAGGCTTCTTCTGTGCGTTCCATCTAAAATGACATTCCACCTTTCCCCAGCACTTTTAACTTCTCTTCATTGTTTAATTTTTCACAACGACACTTAACACTTGCTAAAATTATTGTGCATTTTGCTTATTATTTTGTTTAATATTTGTGTGTTTGAAAGTAATCTCCAGCTGAGCAGGGTTTTTTTTTCTTTTTTTGTACTTGAAACCTAGTACCTAATACGCACTCCATAAGTACTTATTGAATGAATGATAAAATGAAGAAGTAAACATGGCGGATATTCTGGGCACTTATTTGTGGGTAGAAGAAATATGCTTTGTGAACAGAGGATGTGTAGAAAGTTCACAGGATAGAATTGGGAGAGCTCGATTTGCCTTCACAGAGATACTGTTTGACAGCTTCTTCTGATCAACCTTTCTTCCTTTGGCTATATTGGGCCAAGTGGTAGAGATCAAGTCTTTATTCCCTTCAGTGTCTCAGTTCTCCCTTACATTTGCAGCTCCAGAAAGATCATTACTAATAGATGATGGTGGTAGCACTCAAGAGTACGCAGGGAGTTACATGAGAGGGGATATGCAAACTCATATCTGCAATAGCACATGCTATCTAGCATACTGGACAGCAGGTGATCACTTCCTCTCATACTTTACCTCATTTTCCCCTCACCAACTATCTTCCTTCCTTCCCTCCTTTTTGATTATTCCAGTAGGGAATGAACTGTGTACTACTTATTTCCAAGACAAAAATGGAAGCAAAAAAGAAGGATTCTGAGAGCACTGTGTAGTTAAGAGTTGAGTGTTGTCTCTGGGGTTTGCTGTTAGTTCATACAATCTAGTGAAATGATTTAATGCTAAGCTTTGGGAAGGTGACTGTATACTCCCTAGTCCTCATGCAGTCTCTGTGAGTTGTGCAGAACACTCTTGTGGCAGTCACTAATTTACCCATTGCTGATGAATTCGGCCGTCCCTATCCCAGATTCAGTTTGGATGCTGCAGGTGCAGAAAAGATGATGAATGGGGGGAATCTGATTTCCTTAACTGAAACCCTCACATTCCACCCCTCCAATAAACATAGATGCAGAGGACCATGGAAATATAAGCAGCATTTTTCCAGATCATATTGCTAGTGCCCTATAGAAAAGCCACAATAGTTGACCAGACTCATAAGTGAAGTAAATCAGACTTGCATGTGTAAACATCATATTGTCTCCCTAGTGTGAAAAGCTGAAAGAGTAAATAGGAGCAAATTGTACAATGGATATGAGGAGAAACTCTTTGAAAGGAAACAGAAACTGGGATGGGAGAAAGAAGAAAAAAGTAAGGGCAAAGGAAAAACATAGACACACAATATTAAAATAATACTACTACTAATTGCTATTAGTTTATTGAAAAGAAAGGTGTGGGCATACATTATTTGATCAGTTTTTCATGCTTATATCTTGTAATATGATTGCTTCTCAGTCTTTTGGTTAAGATCAAGTGTAGTATCTGTTCTTATCAGTTTAATATCTTGTAATATGGACAACTCTTTGAAGATAGCAGTATACATTGTTACTTTCCTATAATCTTGTTTTGAAATTTTGTGCTATTGTTTAATTATTTTTTCTTTAGAATAAAAAAGAAAGAAAAACCACAATAGGCACCAGAACTGGATTTAGCCCTAGAGGCTTCAGATCTGAGTCCTGGTTCCAGTAGCTACTGGCTTGATGACTTTGTGTGACAGAATCTTAGTTTTTTCATCTACAAAACAGGAGATCTATCAGCTCTTTAGAAGGTGTGGAGAGAGATGTACACAATGCCTGGCACAGTGCCTGTGGTGTATGGTAGTGGTTAAAACATGTTATTTCCCACTGCTCTCCAGTAATCAGGGTTACAGTTTTAAGTTGTTTTCCAGGACTGAGAGTGGGCCGAGCCAACCACATCCCTTCATGGGATCCTTCTGTGGCTCTTTGTACGAGTCAGTACAGCCTACAGAATGCTAACTAGTAACTCTCAAGTCTTTGCAGCTTACAAGTTTACTTCTCACAGATGTTTTAAATTTTAATAGTGTGTTTATCGCCATTCCACATCACCCTCAACTCAGGACAGGCTATGACTTGTGTCATAGAAGAAGGAAAGGAAACACAGAAGACTTCATAATGGCCCTTACAGTGCCATCCTATAAATCACTTGCATTACTTTCACCCATAATTCATTGCCAAAGAGTTACATAACCACTCCTGAATGCATCAGGAAGGACTGTGTAATCCTCCCTGAGGGTAAGGCACCTTGAAGACAGAAAACTAAAAATTTAGTTAAGCGTAATGAACTACCACATTGTTATTTTTTTCTAAAATTCATTAGTTCATGCCTCATCTTTGTAGTTTCATTATTTGTCTTACTACTTGTTTTAAAAATTGCATTACTTAAAAAGGATATTATGGAAATTTAAATAGCAAACTAGGGATAACAAACCAAAAGTATTAAATTCTGGATATTTTGTTTTGGGGGGGCTCTGCGTCTAAAGTAAATTTTATCTATCTATCTATTTATCTAATCTATTGTGTTCTAGAAAGAGGTTAATGTAGTATGGCATCAAACTGAGAATTTAACCTCAAATACTCAGGAAGGTTGAAAACACTGAAAAAAGTTTTGTACTTCAGATAGTCAATGCCTTATCTATGCACAAACAAGAACTGTGTGTGTGTAATTTAATCTGTTGGAATCATGCATCCACGCACAGTAAGTACTATGTATTTGGGAGCACTCTGTCTTGGGAACAGTGGAATGGTCTACATTTCTGACTTAATATCTCACACAGTATCTACCTAGTAAGTGTGTGCTCCATGATTGTTTATTGGATGAAGTAATGGCTAACTCTTTACCTGATACAGATTCATGCATATGAGAGATGATCAAAAATAAGTGCCTGTTCAGTAAATAAATGCAAAATCTCAGGGCTCCATAGTCCTTTCTGATCTATTCAAGGTCCAAACTCTCCTCACATCACCTCTTCTTTCTGTCTAGACCAGCAGCTCAGCCGAGGGAGTGATGGGTTGAGATCACCAGCACGACATGGCTCTGTGTGATTGGTACCCTGAGAGTGATTTTCAGGGAATCATTGAGGACCTGATACCCTGAGGTGACCCCTCTGTGGGACCACGCTGTCATTGCACAGGACAGTCTATGAAACCTCTGTTCTCAACATCTCTCAGAATACTCGGGTGGATATTACTGTATTTTGGACCATAGGGGCTCCTTTCCCTTCCACAGGGCAGCTCTCATGCTGCTCAGTCCAGGAGCAGGTCAGGGCAAGGTAGCAAGGTGGTGGTGCTAAGGTGGAGGCTGAATAAATGCTCATCAGAGATTGTCAAAGTGGCATTGTATGTGGAGCGTTGGACAAGAGTTTCTGAGCACAGCTAAGCAAATTTCAATAGTGAGTTGACAGGAGCCAGACACATACACACACACACACCCACACACACAAGCACAATATATAGCTTGTGCACGATATAGCAAACCAAAGATCAAAGCACTCATCTATACAGGATATAACTGTATGTATGTTTAAGTGTGCAGTAGGCTATTCCTTCAGAAAGAAATGTAAATGTCTCCTGGCCTGCCCAGACCCTTTGGCTTACTACCTTCTGTGGTGTCACTGCATCATCTAAAACTCCCAGTGGATTCTTCTCTTAATGCCTTATTAATACTACACAACTTCAGTGGGTCTGAGAATTAAGCCCAATTCTTGTTGATTCCTAAAATACTTCTGCCTTAAAATACTTCTCCCACTGTTGGTGGGAGTGTAGACTGATGCAGCCACTGTGGAAATAGATAGGGAGATTCCTCAAAAAACTAGGATTGGAAGTTCCATTCAATCTAGATATTCCCCTCCTGGGTATTTTCCCAGAAAAATTAAAAATGTCATGTCTCAGCGATATATGTGCACTCATGTTTATAGCAGCACGATTTGTAATAGCTAAATCTTGGAAACAACAAAAATGCCCATCAACAGCAGAATGGATGAAAAAGATGTGGTATTTTTATACAATAGAATATTATTTAGCTATAAAAAGGATGGCATTGAGGCTTTTATCGGTAAATGGAGGCAACTTGAGACTATCCTCATAAGTGAAATAAATCAGACTCACATTTGTAAATATTGTATTGTCTCTCTAGTACAAAAATAATAAAAAACTGAAAAAGTAATAAGATCCAAAATGTATAATAGATATTGTAATAATGAAAGGGAAAGAAAGTGCTCTAAAGGATATAACTGTATGTATAAGTGTGCAAGATAGGTAACCATACTACTAAGTTTTTGTTATTTTATCAAACAGAATGGTTTGTACTGTCATTGTTTGATTGTCCACTTTTTATGCTTTGATTTTGTGACTTGAGCAACTACTTCTAAGATAACAATATGTAATTTATTACTAGTGATTTCTTACTTTTTAAAAAATTCTGTATAATTTCTACCCTTTTCTCTGTTTTGCTTTTTTTCTCTAAATAAAAAAAAGTCACTTGCTTACACTTGTATAGTTCATAAGAAGAGAAGTGGTGCTTGAACCCACTTCTGCCTGCTATGACACACATGCTCTTAGACAGCACTGTGCTGTCTCTCTAGTGATGTGTCCCAGCACCAGACCCAACAGTTGGTGTCTTTGTCCTGGGCAGTGTTAAGTATGCCTTGATGAAAGTCCTTCTTTCCCATTTTCTGTGCTTAGTAAGATGCTTAAACATCTTTGTTAAGAAAAATTGCCTCTTACTACTATATACTCACTTATTTTGTTTAACTGTTAGATGGTGGACCTACGGAATCAGTTTTGATTGATAGTGAAAGAAGAATCAACTCACCCTGGGATTTATTAGCACTTAGCTGCAAAGCACAGAGACGGGGCTCTGTAAGAGATTTGTTCAGTGTCTCAGCATTAAGTCCTTGACCATGTTCTGTTTCTAATATGCTACCAATAGTTTCTGTTGGCTTTCTTCATGGCCCAAGATAACTGTTCCCACTTGGAAGTACTTTGTTTTTAAAAATTTATATCCATAACAAAACTGGATTATTTTCCAGAATTCTAAGAAAAAATTATATTGTCAAATTGGACTGGCTTGGGTGAAATGCTCATTCCACTTCCAAGGGAATGGGATGTTCTCATTGATTAGCCAGCTTGCATCATCTACACCCAGGGCTTGAAGCTGGCCTTTTAGGAGCAGCTGAGAAAGGGAGGGAAACCTAGGTGCTGGAGAGGTCATGATGAAGATGCTCAAAGTACTTCCTCATCTTAGGGTATGGAGGAAAGAGCTTGGTACGGCTCTTCTCCATCTTTGACACCTTTCTCTTACTTCTCTGTGCAGAAAGAACTGCTAAATAGTGAGGTCCAGACCATACCCACTCTGGGGTGTTGGGGAAGTGTGGGCTGCCCCGATAGACACACTTGTGCTGATGTCAAGTGGAGGTTGGCCAGCAGATAGCTCAGATTGGAAATGGGAGGTTGGGTATTTTCCCTGCTGAGCACTACTCCTTTACAAACACCCCAGCACCTGTTGGGGAGCACTTTCCATGCAGGTACTCCGTCTGGATTCTGGTAGCTCCTCTCCTGTTTGCCCTTTGGCCTTGGAGGATGGTAATGTCTCTGCATTTGCTACCTCAGGTTCTGTACCGTGTCCTGCTGGTTTCCTCTTTGCAAATGGGTCCATTCTTAAATTCTCAGACTGTATGGGCCATTGCATCACTGCCAAGCCCCAGACTGGTGCCTGTGTCCCTTAGTCAGGGGCATTTCAGGGCAGGTTAAATGTGGTACATTATTCCTATCTCAGGGTTTTGCTTTGTTACTGCTTAATCAATCACTTTCTCCTTGCGATTGAAACAATACCATAGACTGCACTGCAGGCCTGACAACATGGAACAATTAGCTGTAAGGACCTTGCTTTCAGAGACTGTACTTCTTCCCTGACACAATGACTGGAGCCCATAGTTATTCATGGGCGACTTCTGACAGCCAATTGGATCAGTGATCTGGTGAACAATGAAAAAACCTGCATCTTGATATGGTAAGTATTGAGACAAGCCTAAATGGTGTGCTTAAAGCAAAAGCAAGGCAGACCAAGTTAAGAATGGAGCCTCCAGTTCAAAAGCTCAGGGGACCTCCTATTTTAACTGCAAAATGCACCATTTAACAGAGTGGGGGTGGCAGGTTGGGCGGGGGAGGATGAATGATGCCTGGGAAACTGTCAAACTCACTCAGCCACCATCCCACAGAGCCCCGTGGTTCCAACCCTAGTCCTAGGGGAGGTGACAGGTCTTCCTTTGACATTGGGCCATTGTCATCAGAGCTCATTACCTACTCAGTGTGACTCACCAGTGTCTTGCACAGCGGCCCCCACACCTCAGAGCTGGAGGAGGTTCTGTGAACCTTCCTAGTAGGAGGACGGGAGAAGGCAGGGCCCCAGGCCAAAGTCTCCTGGGGCCCAAGAGGAAATTCTGATTTCCTTTTTCTCCTCTTTAGAGAGACTGTGGAAGAAAGGGAGGGAGAGGGCAGAGCAGAGAGTGGGAGGAGGAAGAGCTGCAGGCAAGTGTGGAGGTGGCTGTGTCTGGAGCTCTTGGGTAGCAGAATGACAGAGTAGAAAGGGGCCATGGGGCATCAATACCCTACTTAGACCCCGTTCACACTGTGTCAATACAGATGCAGCCTTCTCTGCTGCTCCTTGCAGCAGAATTGTGTTCCAATTGTGCTTGGCTGCTCTCGAGTGCCTGTCCCTTCCCTGTGAGTCCGTCACCTCTCCTTGCTGTCCTTTCTTCATCCATTGTGGTGACATACTAACTGCATTCCTTACCATTTGCCCTTTCTTATGCATTCATATCCCCATAGTTGGAGAGCTTTGTCTAGTACTAGATTAACCCAAGTGTCACCTGCTCTCCAGCCCTCACGCTCATATCTGCCTAAAGGAACATGGTCCTCATGTTTGTGTTCTAGCATGAATGTAGCACTCATCTCTCTGTCCCATTATCTGGCATAGTGCCAAAGCAGTGATATTCAACTGGGAATGGCTGTGCTCCCAGGGCACACTGGGCAATGACTAGAATCATTTTGACATCCGAGTTTGGGAAGTGCTACTGGCCAAGCATGATGCCAAGTGTCCTCTAATGCATAGGACAGCATTTTTACAACAAAGAATTATGTGACTCAGATACCAACAGTGTCTAGACTGAGAAATCTTGTTCAAACTACAGTAACTACTCAACATTTGCTGAATGAATTCATAATATGAGATACTGAAAAATTTGTTGCCTGCTGTGTGTTGTATGGGTACTTGCTCCATCCGGTTGTGAGTCTTCTTTCTAAAAAGCAAGATTTTAGTCATCATGAAAATGAAGTGAAGGTTCCTTACACAATGGAGCCCAGGCCATCAGGCCTGGTTCAAAGGGACTCAGTAAACACGTAGAGAAGTGAGACCCAGAGAACAGGCCCAACCTAACATTGGCCCAGAAGAAACTCACACATTACATGGAGTCAGAAAAATTACTGTTATCAGCTCAATGACTCTGACACTCATATGCTCTCAGGTCTTCAGAAATTCTGGGAAAGCAAATCTTATTAGGTCCCTTCTAAAGGGAAAGTTGGAATTTGAGGGGAGGCTCAGTGACTTTGCTCTACTTCTTAGGAAGTCAGTGGTGGGTATCAGATCTCACAGTCACTTCAGAAGGACTAATGGGTGCTGCTGACATGGTTTGCTATGATCTGCCCCCACCAAGATGCATGCTGTGTGTTGGTCCCCAGAGGTGGTGGAGCCCTAAAGAGAATCATGAGGCATCTGTCCTCATGTATGGATTAGTGCATTTCTGTGGGTATGGACTCTTTCTCGTGAGAGTAAATAGTTATGGAACCAGTCAGCTCCTTTGTTCGCTCCTGTCTTTTCACACATCCACTTCCCCTTGAGTAGTGAGTAATGAGTGGTTTTCTCACTGCTCTTGGAGTTGCATGAGATGTCTAGGGGGTGCTAGTACCATGTTTTTGGATTTCCAGAATAATAAGCCAAAATAAACTTTCCTTGAAAATTACCCAGCCTTGGGTGTTTTGTTAAAGTGATACAAATTGGATTAAAATGGTGGGGAATGGGAATGGCTTTGGGGGTCTGTTTCTTTCACTGGTAAAATCAATAGCATTTTCCTTTCCCCACTAGTTTTCCCTGGTTAGAAGCTAAAGAAGCCATGTCAGGTTGCTGCATTAGTGTGTGAGTGGTAGCAGTGGCTGTAGGAGGCTTGGTCCATCTGACTAAGGATGTCCAGCTCTGGCTGAGGCTAATTGAGATTTTCTCACCACTTCAAGTCTCAGGAATAAGAAAGAGCTTTAAACCTGAGTTGAAAACTCTATGGAGAGATCTGACTCTTTCTGTCCCTGGTGGGTTGTAACTAAATTACTCAAACTTACCTCACCTCGTTTTCTTCATTGATGAAGCAGAGTCAGTGTCCAGTGTTGCTAATGAGGCACACAATAGGTAAGGTGTGTGAATGCCTTTATGAGCTCCAGAGCTCCACTCCAATTTATGGGATTGGAATGGCAGGTTGAGATTTGCATCACAAGGTGATTTTCAATTAAGCTAAGTGAAATAATTCAGACACATAAGTGCATATACTGTACGATTAGACTTACATGAGGTAACTAGGGTAATCAAATTCACGATGTAGAAAACAGAAACATAGCTCCCACGGGCTAAGAGGTTGGGAAAATAATGTTGGAGTTTAGGGAGGACAGAGTTTCAAATGGGGATGATGAAAAAATCCCAGAGATGGATGACACTGATGGCTGCCCAGCAGTGTGAATGTACTTTTTTGTGGACTTAAATATGTTAAATTTTATGTGATTGTGCATATTATCATGATAAGAAGATCAGATTAAAATGGATTCTTGATGTTTTAGAGGGATTGATGTGTTCAGCCTTGTAAGAAGAGCACTTTACTTAATTTTCATTCTATAAAATGACACACGTTCAAGAACTCACTTTGTGTGCATTCTCCAGTGCTGCTTTCCCCCATTTCATGAAAAACCTCAGCTTTGGGTGGGTGGGGTGCTGGTCTCTGGGAAAGGTGCTTGGCTACCCTTTCCTCTAAAGCAGAACTAAGGACAGAGGTCAGGAATATTCCTGCTGATGAGAAGCCAAGCACACACAATTGTGGGGGCATTGGCGTATTTTCTGCAGGAAGCAGGCAAATCTGTTTGGCTTGTGCTGTTGCATCTCCAAGGGGGCTCAGATAAGATGACTGCTGACCACACAGGGAACAGCAGTGCCAAAAGCACACATCTGCCCATCTCAGTATTGCTTTGGGCTTGGCACCAAAGGTCTGTTTAGCGAACTTATAAGTAAACAAACACACAGAGTGGGAGAAGTTCAAATTACACCCACATTGGAATCTCTTGTTTGTTGTTTACTACTTGAGCCTTGGGTTCCGGTTATTTGTTCTTTCTTTGACACAGTTCCCTCAAATGTAAACTGCAGATAATGAGAGTACTCAACTCACTGATTTGCCATGAGGAGGAAATTCAGAATGTGATATGCTTATGAGAATTTACCTCCCTAGCAATACTAAATAATCATGAAGCATGAAACCTGTGTGCTATACTGAAGACACTTCTTGGTTAAAGACAGTGCTCAAAGTCCAGGTCTTCAGGAGTATCTGGTCAAAAAAAGGAGCCTCAATACCTAGAGATGATATAATGGAGGATGATACAAAAATACATTTGATTTTGGCATTGGGCATCTGCAGAGGCAGTGCAGAGGCTAGGTTTGGGTTCAGTGTGTGGCTTTGTGATCTTAGGGAAGTTACTTATAATCCTGCTCATGTTGAGGGTCCTCAGTTATTGGGGTGCATGATATTCCTTTCTGGGCTTGGCCTAACCCTTGGAGTTACTGTGACATGATAGGAGATAAAACTTGCATGAAGATGTAGACAGCAAAGGGGCATGATGTAGGAGTTAGCATTGTGTCAGGTGCTGGGAAGGTGGTCAGATCACTGTCAGTGTCTTCTATGCTTCTGGTTTTCCATTCTGGAAATGGGAAAAGGACATCTATCCAATCCTGAGAGGCCCTAAGGGTCTAGACGAGATCTTTTCTCAGGACTGCTGTCCCCAGAATAGCGGTGCATCCAAACTTCTTAGGAGAAAGGCTCCGTCTGTTTGCAAGACAAGGCTATAGTTATAATTTTTGATTTAGAAAATAGCGTGACTCAAGCTTGAAGCGTGGGCAGTGTGGGTTGGCAAGCTTTGGTTTCTTTTCCAGAAAGTCCTCCACTAGGTACAACACACCTTTGATGAAATGTACAGTAGAATTTTTTAAACTTGATTTTGAAAACCTTATTAATGCATTCAGAATATTAATTCGATCTATTTTCAGCCATGGAAAATGAACTGGAAGCTGAAACTTTTCTAGATCTTTTGCATTCAAAGACTTCCTTGACCAGTCATCCCCCATGTGGGGCTTCATAACACAGGCAAGGTGCCAATCACAGGAGGGGAAATTAGTAGGGAGTGAGTGTGTGCTGTGCCTCTGGTCTCTACAACACTATTTCTTAAATTCATAGACCTCCCAAAAGCCTGCCAGTATCACCACAAATTCACATCAGAAGCCAGAACTCAAGGAAGTGAGGAGACTTGACCAAGGTCATATGGACTGAGACAGATTGGTTTGAGACTGGGTCTGTGGGGCCAAGCATCTGTGCCCTTTCTGCTCTACCACAGGCTCACATATGCTGACATGGGTTGGGGGAGGGGCAGATTGGAGAGGGCACATAAAGTAGGTGATCTAAATGAATGGCTGGCAACAGAGACAAAGTAGCAAAGCACCCCAGACAGTCTGGGTTCAGCTGCTTAAAATAGGCAAAGAAATTCTTTGGCTAATGCATAATCACCACGGGGATTAATGCAGCCCTGCTACTCAGGGTTAATTTATACTCCATGAGCCCCTATTAGATACGATTTCTAAAATGCATAATAGCGCTGGGCTCATTAGGGACTTTCATAAAAGCCCTGTATGGGGAGAAAAAAAAGAGAGAACCTGGTGCCACGACGCCAGCCCAGAGTAACCTGGGCACGGCTGTCTCCTTGGGTAGGCGGGGAAGGTGGCCTCTGCCTGCAGGACTGTGCATCCCACTGCCAGCCACTCCTCCTGGGCCTGCTTAGCACTGGGGGAAACAGCACAGGCAGGGGAGTCTCAAGTCACAGAAGAGTGGGACTTGAAGGGAATTTGAGGTCACCTTGCCCAACCCTCCTCTGCCGTCCACTGCTGGACAGATGGAGAAACAGTACAGGGGAGAGAATGCTTATGTTCCAGGCTCTTGTCTTTTTCTTCAGTCTGTATGTAAGGAACTCATGAGGGCAGAGTGAGCTCACTGACTGTCTGGCCAGGTGCAGGTGACTGTCATGCTGCGTCTTCTCCAGGAGCTGCATGGAGGGTGCAATCAAAGTTACCAACAATGATTCTGAGTTTCCTCCCGGTTCTTTCTAGTCCAGTGTGTCTCTGCTGAAACCTTAAGGTAGTTCCTCATCAGTTTGCCTTTTCTCTGGCAGCTCAGGAAACAGGCATTGTCACATTCATCTTTCAGAAGAGCTCTGATGGCTCACAAACCTTGGGAACTGCCCATCGCCTCTCACAAAATCCAGACCCCTTTGTCTCTCAGGTCCCTCACCTCCTATGTGAGACAGTGCTCCTGTTGGCTTTGGAACCTGTTATCTGCTCTTCCACCTGTGGCAAGAAGGGGGCGGGGGGGGGCTCCTGGGGGAGCACTTGGCAGGCTTCCCACTCTTTAAGGCCCACTGACTGTTTTCTCCTGCTCTGCAAAGATTTTTCTGAGCACTTCCGAGAGAGATTCTTCACACCTCTGCAATCATTTCAGCTTTTGGGTATATCATTCCTAAACTTCTTAGTTTCTATATAAGCACTATGCATCTCCATTTCCTCATCTGTACAATGGGAAACTAATTTTACTCATTGTGGATATTGAATATATAGGTATATAAACTGGAGCAGATAAACTGCCTCAACAACTGTTAGTTATTGCAGTAGTATTTCCTGCTGGCATTGTGGAGTTCTCTGATTCCCTGTCATACCCGTTTATTTTACTGTTATGTGGCATAGTTCGCATGGGTCCTTCCTTCCTTCCTTCCTTGTGAGAGAGACTTGGTGTCTGACTGTCTGAAGGCAGCATTATTGAAGATCTTCATCCATTCATCAGACAAAGCTTCACTGGTTGCCTTTGATAGACCGGAAGCCAAGGATGCTGTGGGGAAAGGGACACAGGCCTTCCCTCCAGAAACTTCCAGTCTGGTGGGAGCACAAACACACTAATACAGGATACCCTGGCATGGGGCTTACAGAGGGCATCCTTAGGCTGTTGACAAATAGAAACAACAGTGGCAAACCTAATAGAAAGATAAATGGTGTTTTCCATATTACCTAGGTTTTGGCTGAAACTCTAAGGCTGAGAAAAAATGGTCCTCAGTGCTCAGGGATCTGAAATGTGAATGTGGTAACAATGAAGAACTCATTAAGATGAATCAGTTCAGAGGTCCTGGCCTGTTACTGTCCTCCAGGGAAGGAAAGAAGCACCTGGGAGGTTGGTAGGAGGGGATCCTCTTTAGGGAGAGTGCCACCATGATGGGGATGTCTGTGCCCTTCCTGCAGAACATGCAAGGCAGGCATTCCCAGAGAGGAAGGGAGAGCTTTGGGAGCACCACGTGGAGAGCTCAGCTCTGGAACTGAGGGATGTGAGGAAAGTGCACAGAATGAAGAGAAAGTCTCAGAAAGCATGCAGGACCAGTCAACCAGCTGCAGGGCAGGTGGACTCTTGGGATGCTCAGCTGGAAGCCAGGGCATTTGCAGACATCATAAACTGCTAGCTAGAGGTGCTATCCCTGCAACCAGAGGTCCTGAGTGAACTTGTTTGCACGGGGCTCACACAAGAGCTCTGGGAGGGAAGGATGTGCGCTCAGGCACCTCCACATCAGTATTCCTATTGCCGGGCAACTGGAGGTGAAGGAAGCCATGTTCTGCCCCGGCTCTCTTCCCAGCACCTCCATCTTTCCTCCTGTTGGTCCTGGAGGATCCAGGGGCAGCATAGAGGGAGGGAGAGAGAGGATGGAATTGGGAGAGGGAGGAAGGAGGAGGGGAGACGGAGAGAGATTGGGCAGGGAGGGAAGGAGACCAAGTGTGATGTCCTGTGGGTCAAGCAGGTACTGGGGAAGAGAAGTTTTAAATAGGATAAGGTTTCATTTTTATTTTAAAAAATGAAACAGATAAAAAAGGATAGAAATGATACAGAATTTAAAGAAAAAAATGAGAAGTTAACACTAGTTAATATATTGCATGTTTTTATCTTAGAAACTTAGTTGTTCAGATTATAAGATCTAGGCACAAAAATAATCAATCAAAAATGACAGCACAAACTGTTCTTTTTGATGAACTAACAGAGGTTGATATTATAGTTTTCTATCTTGCATTCAAATACACACATACCTTTATATATGTTTATCAACATATAATCTTTTCCTTTCTTCCTTTTCTCCTTTCCCCAATCCCAGTTAGGAAAAAGTTTTAAGACTACAGCACTAGACTGGACTGGATATTCTAATAATTGCAAAATGAGATGATTTGTTTGTATCTAAGTGTTGTCAGAAGGTCACAGTTCTTGCCTTCTCTCAAATGGCAAAGTGATTCAATGCAGCAGTGACTGGAGTCAGTGGTGGGAAATGCCTCCTTCTACCCTGGCCCTGCCTCTGAGCCAGCTCCCTGAGGCCTGCGGGTGCACCTCCTTCCGGTGCCCCTTGGATGCCACACCCTGGGACATACTGCCATCTGTAGACCTCATACCACTTTACAGAGACAATCCTGCAACCCCAGACCCATATAACAGAAGAGGAAGCAGAAGCTTAGGGTATTTAACTTGTTCAAGAGTTACAGAGCAAAGTAGAAGTGGAACTGGGTCTTGAAGGTAGGGATAAATTCAAAAGAAAAAATGAGGAAAGAAGGATAAAATGGAAACAAAGCTTTGTAAATAAGGAGGTGTTAAAGGGAAGAGAGGGAAATGAAGGGGAGAAAAGATAAATCAACGTATATTATGTACTTGTTAAAAATCCCTATGATGAATGTGATCACTGTATACACATGAATCATACCAATACACTTACTTAAATTAAAAGAAAAAGTCTTATCTCCCCACAGTGAGGAGACAGAGGACTGGCCAGCCCCTTTCTCTGGGTTCAGAATAGAACCTTGCTTTGCAGGAAGACAATGGTGAGTAGATACCTACTCCAATGTGCTAAACTGCCAAGATCCGCTACCTCCTGGAGCAAAGAGGGAGGGATGAGTCCTCTCCAGAGAGACTCAGCCACTTCCATGCTGGGATGCATCTAAGCTGCCATGCGGCTGGAACCTTGTGAATGTTCAGGAGGGAGCTGCCATCCCTGCTGACTGGCAAGTGGGTTATAGCTGGGACATGCTCTGCACTTCACAAGGAGCTGCAGAGAGAGAGAGAGAGAGAGAGAGAGAGAGAGAGGGAGAGAGAGAAAGAGAGAGAGAGAAAGAAAGAGAAAGAGAGAGAGAGAGAGGCTGGGCAGAGGGGTGCAGAAGGTGTGGAAGTCGCTGTCATCATGGAAAGGGCAGGGATCAATCTGTGCTAGGCTGTGACTCAGTCACTCACTTGGAGCCAGGTGAGCTTAGGTCTCCAGCAATTGTCTTGGAGACCTGATCCATTGCTGGAGCTGTGGGAGGATGGGCTAGCACTGGAGGGGTCCTCCGAGGTGCCCAGCATTCTGCTGATTTATCATCCCTGCAGGAGGTCAAGGCTTACCATGCCTTTCTGGTGGAAAAGAAAAAGGGACCTTAGGAAGAATAAGCGACATGGATATCTAAGACAGAGCCAGATTTGCATCCCAGTCTGACTCCAGTGGGTGAGGAATGGTGGCAGTGTGGGGCCTTCTGGCAGAGCTCAAGCTGATCTGACATCAGTGACTTCAGGGACAGAGCTCTTTTAGCAGAATGGTGACTCAGAAGATCAGAGTGTTCAGGGGTAGGTGACAGACCAGCTGCACTCCTGCCGCACTGGCCTTCTTCTGTCCATAGTGCCTCAGCCCTGTCCCACTTGTAGCTTGTGGTGGCAAAGATGCCAGCTTTCTGTGGGTCTTGGTCCTGTCTGGGAAGTTACATGACTAAAGGTCACAGAGCTTGGCCAAGGCCAAGCTGAGGTGGAGGGTCTCTGAAGACTTTATGTGTCTGTAAAGTGAGGGTGACAATCCCTGATGAGATTAATTCAAATGTGTGAATGTTGGGATAAGTGTTTCCAGGGATCTTCTAGTGCTTCACTGAAGAGGCTTTAGGCCGAGTAGCAGTTGTTGAGGGTGAGCAAAGGAGAGCCCATGGGCTGATGCCCCGACTGAAGGAAATGTGGTGGGGAGGAGACAAGGAGGGGAGGGGACGGTAGGAGGAGTGATCAGCTGCTCTATCAGAGTCAAGGGCTGCATTTAGAGGTGATGGGAAAATGAGGTGCCAGGAAGCCCAGGAGCCTGGGGTGAAGAGATCTCCCTGACCTGGAGGCCAGCAGCTGAGTTAGGCCCAGGTACACTGGATGGAAAGATGTGAGAGACCCACTTCGCCCACCCCAGAGCCCTTCAGATGAGTTAGAGAGTCAGAGAAAATGAATAGAAAGTTATATGCCAGAACTCTGGGAGGCTGAGGCAAGAGGATTGCAAGTTTGAAGAAAAAAAGAAAATTGTAATATGCATCAATAAGCAGTGAGAATGGAGGGAATGTGTGAAACAGAGAAGGGCAATTAAGACAACAGTGAAAATAGCTCTCATTCAGGCTGCATGTAACAGCCATCCAGGGAGCTTTAAAAAAAAAATACTACTTCTAGGTCCCATCCCAGACCCATTAGCTGCACACCTCTGGTGCTGGGACCAGGTAATGAGGTTTTCTAATACTCCCCAGGAGATCTGTTTGTGTAGCAGTGAAAGAGGTTGCACTGGGCTGAGGGATCTGGGCTGTGTCTCAGGACAGACACAGCCTCTGCTTGCCTGGCAGAAGGCAGGAGCTTGATGCTGACATCTGGAGGCTGGTGTTCCTGGAGGAAGGGGCAGTGCTGTGCAGAGAGCAGAGCAGGGCAGTGCTGTGCAGAGAGCAGAGGCAGGTAGTGAGAGGTTAGGTTGTGCAGGACTTCCGCTAAGTTTGTTGCAGTAACAAACAAGCCCAGAAGTCAGATGCTCCCCACAATAATGGGTCACATACTGTCCTTGCAGGCCACCTGCATCTGCCTTCTGGACCTGAAGCTGGAGAGGAAACCCTATCGTAAGTGAGTAGTGACCAAGATAACGGACAGAAGTGAAATGGTTCGTGATTGGCTTCCATTTATAAGTGGCCCACATAACTTCGGCTCATACACCGTTGCCCAAAGGAAGCCCCATGGCCAAGTGGATATTAATGTATAGGGAGCACTATTCTCTTGCGGGGAGGGGCAGCAAATACTTAGAACAAGAATCTACCAGGAGGTCTGGGGAACAGCGAAAAGTCTCCATTGACTGACTTTTAGCTTTGTGAATTCTCTTGCTCTGCTGGACTCAGATTCATTCAGAGCAAAGATTGCTCCTCTTTGTGTCCACAGTAGGTGACAGTATGAACTCCACACATCACACAGCCAAGGTCTGCTTCAGGCTACAGCTGCCCATGGCTCATGCCCATGCTGTAACAGACTGCAGCTGAAATCTGAAATAGGAACTTACCATCTTGCCATTTCTGTAGGTCAGAAATCCAGCCTGGCTGTCACTGGGCTGACTCAAGCTGTCTGCGTGCCTTTCTAAAGTTTCTTGGGAGAATTAGTTTCCTTTTCATTAGGATGTTAGCAAAGCTTGGTTCCTGTGGCTGTAATACTAGGGTTCCCATTTTCCCACAGGTTGTAAATTGAACTATTTTTGGTTTCTAGAGAACACTGTCTTTGTGTCTGATAGTCCCCTTCATACATCTCAAAGCTGGCTATGTCAGGTGGAATTCTTCTCATACTCCAGATCTCTCTACCTCATCATCTATTGCTGCATCTCTGACTCTTTTGCTTCCTTTTCCACTTTTAAGGGCTTGTGTGATCAGTCTGTGTCTGCCAGGATAATCAAAGTTCATTTCCCCATCTCATACTCCTTAACCTTAATAACTAATGGTGGGTATACCTTGTTGATAGGGAACAAGACCATGCCATCTCTAGAAGAAAATGCCTCACTTTATGGAAGTGTTATGTTCCTGTTATGTTCCTGGTCCCTGATGAGATAAAACACTTCCTTGTGAGATACCACATTGCCATGCATCCAGGACTGAGAATCATGAGCCAAGTCCTATAGGATTTATCACACTACAGTATTGGACAGACCCAGCACCAACGCCATGAGATGGATGTGCTCTATCCGGTTTTGAGTCTGGGTGGAGACAGTGTGAGTAAGCAACATGAACAGACAGCCTGGACTCCAACCACCATGGTCCCATGGGCACTTGTCCCTCAGTTCACACCTTAGGCTGTGTGGGAGGATCCCATAAGACCACTGGAAGGAGGAGGAAGAAGCCTAAGCTTGGTTTTGATTGATTTGTTGGGTTGGCTACAAATTGGAATTGATAGTCTCACTCTGGGTTGGCCTTAGAGGGCCATGGTGAGGGACATCTTCCCAGGTGGAAGAGCTTAGATGGTGCACATGATCATTTACTTTGTGTTGGAAGAGAAACAGTCTGGAGTTATCATAGGTACAGACTGATGTCCCATGGCAAATGCCCTGGTCAGGCGTCTGGGAGGAAAGTAATGAGGAAATCAGTATAATGGGGTGGTAGTTAGAGGCCTGTGGGCAGGCTTTTGGAGGTGGGCTCAGCTTTTGAAGAGCTAGGTGCTGATGCCCCTGGAGTACACACTCAATAGAAGAGCATTAGTCAATCAGCTGGACAAAATGACTTGGCCTTGTGACACTGTCCTGCCTGTTGTTGTCCACCCCAGAGGCAGCAGGAAGGGAATATGATCCCAGTGACCATGGTGACTGAGATGAAGGTAACACACTGGACCTGGCAGCTGTAAGAAGGAGTCTGAGGAGACCTAGAAATGACCCCAGGTTCTCCTTGAAGTGAGGACTTGATGTGCAGCAGTGGGCAGTGAAGTTGGGAGGCAGCCTTCGGCCCTCAGCTCTGGCGGGTCTGCCTCATCTGCAGAGAGCCACTGTGCCCAAGGTCATGACCTTTCAGAATTGCACATCTGTGACCAAATGAGGCAGGGCCATGGAGGTCCAGGCAGTCGAGCTGATGTAGCAAGACTCTGATGGGCAGTGGTCACTCCAGAACACCCCCCATCATCAGCGTGACATTGGGGGACTGCGTCCCAGCCACAGTGTGACTTCTCCCTCTGCCCAAGCTGCTTTCTTCAGGTTCATGACTCCTGACATGTGGTTCATACCTCACACCCGTACTCTCAAGAATCTGATCTGTGAGGTGAACTGAGCCATAGATATGGGCAGATACAAATTAAGAGATAAAAAGCAAAAGAAGAATACTTCCACTTCCATACCACAAACATTCTTTCTTCCTTTCCCAGGACACTTGTTTGCTACAGATTTTGTCCTTTGAAAGTAGATGAGTTTGTGTCTAGAGTCACTCAAAGCAGTTGGTGTTGGGTCCAAACATGCTGAAGAGATGACCTCTCCTGACACCAGGAAGCTGGGTTTCTTACCTGGGAACCACACTGATGAAGTCAGGCAGTCTGTCCTCATCTGGGCCCTGTTTCACAGACAAGGCATCTGCTAGGCAGAGGAGCTCTGCTCATCAGGGAAGATGTGTGCTGTAGTTTGCATCTAGAATGTATCTCAGAAGGCCCCTGTGTGAAGGGCTTTGTCCTCAGTTTGGTGCCACTGGGAGGTGGTGGAAGGTTTAAGCAGTAGTGACAAGTGAGAGGTTTTAGGTCCCTGATGCCGTGTCTTTGAGGGGGATTGTGAGACCTTGGTCTTCTATTTTTCCCTGCAGGAAAACAAACTCCTTCCATGATGTGCTGCCTTGCCATGGTCCTAAAATAATAACCTACCATGGAGTGAAACTTACAAAACTGCAAGCCAAAATAAACCTTTACTCTTTACAAGTTCAGTATGTCAGCCATCTTATTCTAGCAACAGAAAGTTGACAAACTCAGCATGCATAGTTCATTTCACTGATAAATGGAAGCCACTTGCATTGAGACTTCAGGGAGTTTTACTGTTGGGAGTCTTTCTGGGTAACCTGGTCAGGTCCTTTCTGAGTGTCCCTCCTCACTGGTCCTTGTTTAAACCTTTCCCCTTTGGGAATCTTCTTTATTCTAAAAAAGATTGAGTCCATCATGGACTACTTAGGGTACAGAGACTCCAGAAAGGGCAGCAAATTGACAAGATCTGGGACTAAGCCACAGTTCTCTCACTTGCTATATGGCTTTGGTAAGTTCCTTGATTTCTTTGACCTCCAGTTTCCTCATCTATGCAATGAAGTGCCAACAGCACTCACTTCCCATGGTGGCTGTGGGAGTCCCTGCAGTACCAATCGTGCAGAGCCCTGTTCTGGGACCTGAGGTTGCTTACCATCCTGTCCTGACAATGGCACATCTTCTAGTCCACCTCGACTATTGGCTCCAACTCTGGAGGGCAGTTCTGAGCTTTCACTCACTTCATTCTGGCAGCCCAGAGGTGCAGAGGTATATTCCTCAACAGGTTTTGAAATTCATGTGCAAAATAAACTGGTGGTGGCAATCTCTACCCTTGTCCTTCAGAGGGTCAGTTCTGGAAAGCATTCTGAACACACGGAATTGAGCTTCTGTGGCCTATGACTTGGAAATGTGTCCTGTTGTTGGCCTTTCTCCAGTCTCTGTCTCATTCTCCCTCACCACTTTCCCTCTTTCCAGTATCATCTTATGCTCAAACTATCTATACCTACACTTAGACTACTTTTGGGGCAACACACCCAGAGACAAACTCCAGGCAGCATCTAGCCTGGCCATCGAGGACTCATGGCAGGTGGAGGATGAAATTCAAAGGTGAGACTCCTCCTGGAATGAGCAAAGCACAGAGGGCTTTGTGCAAATAAAGGAGGGGTACCCGGGACTCTTTTAGGGCATATGACACCTCTGAGTTCCCAGCTCCAGCTGTGTCTCCATTGCAGTGGGGAGACCAGACATGCACATTCTGAAATGACCCACTAAGATCTACGCAGCTCTGCTACCATGAGAATAATGTTGTGAAAATATCCTTATGCTTAGCGAACACATGAGGGAAAAGTGGGAGGTTTAGTGAATTCTCCACAACTGCAAGCCTTCCCAGTTGCTTGAACAGGATTTGTATCCAGGCTGACCTGAGGCTACAACCTGTGATCCTTTTCTCAAATTCTTTTCTCCTTCCTGAAAGGATCCAATTAGGTTTTGCCTTGAGATTTCTTGATCCTGTCTTAAAAATAAATCATATCCCAATGCTTATTTTTTGATCTCCTTCCTTCTTTTGCAAGCTCTCAACTCTCACTGCAATCAGCAGACAAAGGTAGGCAGCAGTTCTGGGAGCTCCTAGCAGCTGGTGCACAGAACCCAAATAGCCTTATAGGCCTATGCTAAGATCCCACCATGATTTCTTGACTTTGGCGTCCCTCAAATAGGTCACGCTTATAAATCTCAACCAAATTAGAGCTTACTTTCAGAGATGGGGAGGAACAGTACCCCTTGGGGCCTCTGTAATTGTACAATGATCAAGTACTCAAATAACCATGGCAATCATGTGGTTAAAAGCTTGTACTCTGGAGTTAATTTGCTTGTCTCTACATCCATGCCACATCCCTCAATCACTGTGTGAACTTGGGCAAATTCCTTAGCTGCTCTGCATCTCAGTCTGATCATCTGTTAAATGTGGACAATGACAGTTCCTGTCACCTAGAGTTGTAAGGATTACTAAAAGCACAAAACACAAAGAAAGGAACCTGGGAAGGAGGGAAGCACTCAGCATACATTATCTCCTTTTATTCTTTTCTTTATCCACTTCTTATTTTCCCCTTCCTCCTACTACTTTTCATGGTCTCCATTATTATTATCCTATGGCTTACTTCTTTGCTCTCTAGGAAAGATATTTAACTGTGAAACTGCCCTTGCTATCAGGACACCCTGGGCTTATGTTTCCAGGCTCTTGTCAGACTGAATTGCAATTGTTTGCCTATTTGTGGCCAATACCTCTGGAACATATGCTCCTTGAGGGCAGGGGTTATTTTGTTAATTGGGGCTTTTCACCTGGGCCTATGAAATCTAGGTTATTTTTTAAAATGTGGACTGTAAAATTGCATGTGTTTTCACTTCTCAGCCAGTAGGTCTCACATGCTGCAAATTACACGGACGAGAGTGCCTCACTGAGTCCTTAATCACCCCAGTCTGCCTGAACTCAGGGGTTCTCAGGATGTTCAGTTTTCAGCGCTAAAATTAGCAGTACCCTGGGCAGTCAGAGTGTGGTGGGTCAGGGAGTCTGAGATGGGCTTGGAGAATTTGCATTTCAAAGATGTGGCTGGGACCACAACTGGAGGACAATGTCCAAAACACTACTCACTATTGCATCATTTCTAGCAAGTAATCAATCTTTTTTAAAAAATCTTTTTGAGTCCGGGTCTCACTATGCAATTTAGGCTGGCCTTAGAACTCACTGTGTAGCTCAGGCTGGTCTCAAACTCACAATGATCCTCTTGCCTCAGCCTCTTGAGTGCTGGGATTAAAGGCATGCGCCACTACACCTGGCTTCAAAGTAATCATTCTTAGTGCTCATTTTTCCTTGTCCTTTGACGATCCCAGAACCTCAGGTGACACCTCTTTATCATCATTTTCAAGGCTGGTGCACAAGGTACTGGTGATATGCCAGCTTTCTCCAAGATCACCCAGTGCTCCTAGTTCTCTGCTGCAGGCAAGTAAGCCTGTTTCCTCTATCCCCCAGAGCCCATCAGACCTCTTAACTCTGAGATATTATAATTTCCCTTCCTACTAGTAAGAGACATAATTTCCCTTCCTACTAGTAAGAGCTGAAGAACCCCTCCTATTAAGCTGGGTCCCTGGTGACTTATTAGGAGCTTGGTGGTTTCCTCAAAGAGCCAAATATCCACCATCTCTCTGCCTTCTGTCCCTGATGCTGGTTTTATTGTCAATTTATGAGCAAGATGGATACAGAAGTTTCAGTTGTCACATGCCAACAGGAGACTGTTTAGATGAGAAGGACTCTTCCTGTTGCTATCTTCTTTGAAAGAAGAAAGCCCTCCCACAAATCTCTCTAACAGATCCTTGCTGTTGTAGTCAGGATTTACAAGGGAAAAGGTTTAATACAGGAAACATAATTTATAGGATTATTTTA
This sequence comes from Dolichotis patagonum, assembly GCA_004027295.1. Classification (NCBI taxonomy): domain Eukaryota; kingdom Metazoa; phylum Chordata; class Mammalia; order Rodentia; family Caviidae; genus Dolichotis; species Dolichotis patagonum. The sequence continues at coordinate 105,533 of PVJX010003347.1, forward strand.
TTCACCCAAGAGTATAATGTGAAAACGTGCAGGAGATCCATATACACACTAGAGACCCAAAAAAATCCAGATGAGGGCTTGGACATAGTAGTGTCCTGCATGAGTCCAACTGAAGACCTAAAGCCCACGGCAATGTCCTCCATGAATCTAGCTGGAGGCCTACCACCCATGACAATGTCCTATGCAAGTATGTATCAAGGATCTGCACTGGGGAGGCCCAATGGTCAGTGGTGGAAGCTAGAAAGTCTGTGCCAACCAGCTGAGCGATCTGCACTGGAGCCAGAAGTGGTGCTTAAGGTAAGGAACAGAGCTCCTCCAAAGGGAACCACAGCCATCCTCAGTGACAGTGAGGACCCAAGGTCCTCCAAGGATAATAGTGGAGTTCATATCAGGAAAGCCAGCATGACAAGCTTCTCCAGGAGGATGGGCAGCACTCCCTCTTCCCCTCCAGTTCTTTTTATGCTGCTGGAACAATCCCCACGTGGGCCTTCCACACCCAGCACCATGCTGATTCAGTTCGGCTTGGTGTTACAAGTTCCCATTATTTAATTCATTAGTTTCATTCTTCCCGTTGCTGGTAGAATGCTGATCCCCACATCCTATCCTGCCATCGGTGAGGGAACAGCGTGTCAGGATGGCTCAGGTCAGCTCCACCTGAAGGTTGGTCAGGGGACCCACAGTGTCAGTCTCTCCTGGAGGCCAATTAGAAATTCAGATTTCCAGGCTCTAAATGAGACCTATTGTATCAGAATTTGTGGGCATGGACCTCTCCCAAATCCCTGGGGTTATTAGCTATCCTATACCATGACCTCCATGTGCATCTGAGAACCCCCTTGTACTAAAATCATGGAATAAAAGTTTGTTGTGGAACCTGCCGTGAGAACAGATTTAGCGTTCTTTACCAGGATCCCACTTCCTTAACACAGAGTTATGCCCAGCAATGTGTCATTGATACCCTAACTTTACCTGAATAATGTCTCCTCCAGAATGCTGTGTCCTTCCTGGACTATAGGTCACGTTTTTGTTCATCCTTGAATGCACACTCTGCCAGCTGTCCCTTGGGTGAGTCTCTGTGTGTATCCCCACAGGCCACTTGTACCTCTCTCCTTGGTGCACATATCATTCTTGGCTATGTTCTCTCACCAGTCTGCCTCTTCTTCCATTCAATTGCTCTTGAGAATACAACCTTCTTAATTTTGAGGCCCGGCTACAGAATGGACACTGTATATATGAGGACTGAGGAGGGCCAAGGCTCTTGCTTTGCAACCTAGGAAGGTGAAGGGTGAGTACTTTTGTTTAACCTGGTCCAGCTTATGAAGATTTCTATATTTATTGCATGTCACAGTACATGTAATGTACAGACCTGGGAATCAGACCAGCTCAAGTTTGAATCCTTCTCTGCCATCTCCAGCTCTGTAATCTTGGCTGATTGACTCAGCTTCTCTGAGCCTCGGCTTTCTCTGCTGTAAAGTGAGATGGCAATGATTTCCTTTGTGACTCCTGTGTGGATTAAATGAGAAAGTGGTGCCAAGAGTCCTAGTATTTAGGAGACACTTAGCCAGCAGAGGGTTTTAGTTACCTGCCCAGCAGCAACCTCACAACTGAGGTTTACTCTGCTCATCCTTCTTCATCCAAGTGGTGATTTTGGTGACTGGATGCTGGAAAATAGTATGTAATTTTTGCATTTCATGGTCTTCTCAGTTAACAGTGAGAATCAGTCTCTACTTTGAAATGTAAGAAGTTGCTGAAAAAATTTACCTCTAGGATTCTCTCTGAGTGTGCATGTGTGTATGTAGGAGAGAAGAAAGAGAGATTGTATTTTGGTCAGCTACCTGTTTCTGGAACACAATACCCAGCATCCAAAAAATAAAGAGAAAAGGTTTATTTTGGCTTACAGTTTCAGAGGTTTAAGTCCATGATTGGCTGGCTTCAAGGCAGGGGGCAGAAAGACATGGAAAATTTCAGGAAAGAAGGAACCAGAAACTAACTACAGTCCTCAAAGTCAGACCCCCCCCAAAAAAAACCCAGAACCACCCAGAATTGTGCTTTACTGAGCTACTCTGTGTTTCTCAAGCCAATCAAGTTGGCAACTAAGATTAACCATCACAGACAAAGAAGGGATGAGACAAAGACAGACACAGAGAGTGATGATTATCCTTTTGCTAGTTTAAGCAATGGGGTTGAATGCTGTGAGTTCTGTATTGTTGGTGTGATTTTCCAGGGGATAGGTCAACTTATCTCTTAAGGACCTCAGACTGGACCCTTCTCTCTCTGCAATATCCTTGCCCTTTGTAAGTTGTCAGCTATGCACTTCAAGAACTCATGATTCTTCTGGAGAGTTGGCAGCTGGGGTGACATAGTTCTGAAACCAAGAAACTGGTCACTCATGCTCAGTGAGGAATCACTTATTAGGAACTATTTATTAAGAACCCTACCTTCCTGAGTCTTCTCTCTTAGGAAACCTAGATTAAGTGTAGTGGTGTGGGATGGTAGAAAGCCCCAGTCTGGGAACCTGGAGGGACCCTGGAGCTTAGAGATGGTCTCTGCTCACTCACTGTTGGTATGAACTTGAGTTTCTCAACCATTTGGATTTCCAGCCCCTTATAAGGACTGGGAGAAGTCTATGAGATGAACCACTGCATGAGATGGTCATCACAAGCAGAATGAATCAAAAAGAGATTGGTTTCAAATATTTTAAAAACCATAAACACTTATAAGATAATAAAACAGTAATCACAGCTGCACCAGTACTATATGCCTGGGGTGAACGTTTGCTTGAGTTATAACTCCAGCACTTAGTGATCTTTGAACTTCACTGTTCTTAAGCCTTTTGTAGTCACTTTTCTTCACATTCACCTTAGATATTATGTCTACATGCTTTTCATCACCAGCCATTCTGGGTTCGAAATTGTGAATGAGGTGCACAGAGAAGCTTTGCAATATCCTGAAGGTGAGAACTCAGTTCTTTTTAGGGATAAGATCACTGAGGATCCAAAAATTAAGTAACTGGTGCACATACACATGCCCAGAGGAGTGGAGCCTGGACTGGGGGCCAGCTTCTGGTCCATAGAGCTTCATTCTTCATTTTCTCCCCATCTCAGTTCCTCTGAAGCCACCCAGAAGGACTTCTTTTGTTTTTCCCAATGCCCAAATTTTAGATTAAAATGGAACCTTGAGAAAAAAGAAATGAGATAGATGACATTTTTAGAGACAAGATAGTTTTCAGAAAAGTTTTCTTTTTCCTCTTGCAGGTAAAGTAGAGCAAATAAAAGAGTATGTGGGCAATGATCAGGAATGAGGGATGGATATTTTACTTTTGTCTCTGAATTAAGAATAATCTTCCTGATTTGTTCTCTTCTCCAGATGGCTATGCACTATAGAAAATGATCTGCTAGGAGAAAAAAAGAACAACTAACACCTAGAGCATTATAAAACAACATACTAGCTCATGTGGTGGGGCATGTCTGTAACTCCAGCACTCTGAACTGAAACTAAGGCAAGGCCTGAAACTAAGGCAAGAGGATCACAAGTTCAAGGTCAACCTAGATAACTTAGTAACTTGGTGAGACATTACCTCAAAGTAAAAATGGCAGAGAATATAGCTCAGTGCGAAAGCCCAGGGCAGCAACCACCACCATTACCATCACCACAACAAAACTTCACATAATTTCAAGGTCAAATGAGAGAGCTTTGAGTTGGAGGGCTTTGAGGAAATGGAGGACTATTTGAAAATAACTGCTGGATACCCCTAGGACAGGGGATTGTACCCCGGGGCTCTGCCAGCCCCAGTTCTCCAGGCCCAGCTTCTGCATCTCAATCAAGAGAGACAAGAATCTGCAGAGAGGTGGAGACTGCCTGAGGTGAGTTCCGGTGACCTGGGGAAAGTTAGAGACCTATATTCTGGCTTTTGAATTCCTGGGGAGCTACTGGGATGCTGGACTGGGTCCAGCAGATTGCAAGGCCTCAGTCACCCACGCTCAGTGGACTTGCTTCAGTCCAGGAGGCAGGAACTTTGCTCAAGGATTCTGGGCTCAACTGAGCTGGCCTGGGGACAGCTTGAGAATAGCACTGCCAGCTGCTGAGTTCATATCCACACCCCAGGACAGGGGATTGTGCCTCAGGGGCTCTGCCTGGCCCAGTTATCCATGCGCAGCTTCTGCATCTCAATTAAAAGAACCCAGAGTCTACAGAGAGGTGGAGGCAGTCTGGGGTGAGTTCCAGTGACCTGGGGAGAGTTGGAGACCTACATTCTGGCTTTCGAGTTCCTGGGGAGTTACCGGGATGCTGGACTGGGTCCAGTGGATTGTGGGGCCTTAGTCAGCCACGCTCAGCAGTCTTGTTTCAGCCCAGGAGGCAGGAACCTTGCTCGGGGTCTCTGGGCTCAATTGGGCTGGCCTGGGGACCACTTGAGATCAGCACTGCCAGCTGCTAGGTTCATATCCACACTTCTAGGACAGGGGATTTGCCCGAGGGGTTTCTCTGGCCCCAGTTCTCCACACCCTGCTTCCACCTCTCAATTTAGGGGGCCAAGTACCTGCAGAGGAGCTGAGACTTCTCCAGTAGCTGAGGGTGAAGGAGGAGATTTGCAACACACCCAGAGGAAGCTTTGGAACACCACTCAAACCAAGGAAATAAAGAAAAAATGACAAAAGGAAAGACCAAAAGGCAAGCTCAAATCACCAGCCCATCCCAAGAAAGCCTGGGAGCCACGTACATAGAAGAAAATAGAAGCCATACACCTGAAATGACTGAAATGATATCAACTGAAATAAAGAAGCAACTAGGGGAAACTATGGAGAAATTCAAATTAGAAATAATTGCCCAGGTAAAAGAAGAAATGATAAAAGTAGTGAAAGAAATAGTGAACACATCTAGTGAAGACACAGCTAAAAAATTAGAGGAACAAAGC